>JAWPHD010010507.1:0-93167 GCA_037043455.1 Cyrtodaria siliqua
GTCATCGCCCAAGTAAGGAACATCTAGCTCCTAATAAAAAAACGCAATGACCAAGTAAGGAACATCAAGCTCCTAATAAAAATCTCAGTTCCCACCTAAGGAACATTTAGCACCTAACAAAGAAACCAGTGCCCACGTATAGAACTTCTATCTCCTAATAAAGAACTAAATACCCCAGTACTGAACATCTAGCACCTAATAAGTAACGCATTGTCCAAATAAGGAACATCTAACACCAAATAAAGAACTCAATTCCCAAGTAAGGAACACGTAGCAGCTAATAAAGAACTCAATGCCCAAGTATGGAACATCTAGCTCCTAATAAAGAATAATTGAGAAAAAACAAGAAGTTCATCCATGACCAATTGTATTTGCATCTGATATCCAACCACTGCTTCAGCATCATAACTAGACGATTTTATGAAAACAGCAAGACATGGAACGTATTAAGTTTTCAGTTAAATATCGACATATCCCAGATATTGTATTATTCATGTATATATACCATATTCATGTTTCCATACCATATTCATGTATCCATACCATATTCATGTATCTATACCATATTCATGTATCCATACCATATGCATGTATCCCCATATCATTTTCATGTATCTATACCATATTCATGTATCCATACCATATTCATGTATCTATACCATATTCATGTTTCCATACCATATTCATGTATCCATACCATATTCATGTTTCCATACAATTTTCATGTTTCCATACCATATTCATGTATCCATACCATATTTATGTATCCATAAAATATTCATGTATCTATACAATATTGATGTTTCCATACCGTATACATGTGTCCATACCATATTCATGTATCCATACCATATTTATGTAACATTATTTACATTATTTAAGATGTCTGTAATTGTCAACCCCTTTAAGTTATTGTGCATACTTTGCCATGTCCTTATATTGTGTGTTGTTTTGTATGCTGTGTGTTGTTTTGTATATTGTTTGTTATTTTGTATATTGTGTGTTGTTTTGTAAATTGTGGTTTTGTATATTGTATATTGTGGTTTTGTATATTGTGGTTTTGTATATTGTGTGTTGTTTTGTATATTGTGGTTTTGTATATTGTGTGTTGTTTTGTATATTGTGGCTCTGTATATTGTGTATTGTTTTGTATGCGTAATTTTGATTGACTATGTGAATGCTACATTTCCTGTTCGACATTTATGCCTACTTTTAAGAAGCAATTCCAGTTTAAGTGAAGTACGTTGCCTTGATATTATTAAGCGTTCGTACACACACACACACACGCACGCACGCACGTACGCACGCAGATATATGTATAGATTTGAATCCGTTCACCTAGAACACCAACCTCAACGCAGCGCCTCGCCTAACAGCAGACGCCTTAGCCCACTCGGCCAGCTAGTCAACCTAAAAACATTAATTTCGAAAATCGGATGATATTAAGGTCTTACTCTTGAACGCTTCGGATACCTTCGGGTTTGTCCGTCAAATAACAACAACCATATCGAATAGTGATACAATAGAAGATTCACATTACGTGTTACAATCTCAGGTACCTATACAAACATAAATCATAGAAAGACGACAGATCATATTATATTATTTGAAAGAATTAAATTCGTAGTAACGAACTTTCTTTAACGTAGAATCTATAAGATAAACGCAGAAACATTACATATTATATGTGGAAACAATTGTGTACAAACCACTTACCAACGGATTCGAACCAGCAGCCCTAGGACACAAACCCCTACACAGCGCCTCGCCCAATAGCAGACGCCTTAGCCAAATCGGCCACCTAGTCAGCTTAAAAAAATGATTACGGAAACCGGGTGATGATATATACATATTACAAATTGATTGTATAATTCCCAATTCCTATGGGCTAAAATTATGTCTAGTTCCTCATGGTAGTTGTTAATATCAATATCAAATATCCCCATGTTGGTAAGAGGTTCTGTCTAATTCCCTACCCCATTTCTGTCTAATCTCCGGGATATGGCTGCCGCCTCCAGTAAGGGAATCACATGGGTAGGTACATTACCGTATACTGTATTCAATATTTTTAATCCACTGTTTTCTGATATATCAGCAAACTTTAGCCCTCTTTGATAACTGATAGAATTATAGCCCGTATAATATTCAATAACAAAATCTAGCCCGTAATATCATTTGAGTATGTCGACTGTTGCCGTAAATTAAATATCAGCTGCGTCTAACTCTGCCCTCTTTGTTCATCTTAGGTAAGTGTACTGACCCAGATATTTTGCATTTTGTATGACAATAGTTCAACTTCTATATCGAATACTGTGCTTTCAAACCTTGTTAACCCGATATTGCAGATCGTATTCTTCCCGGTATTATGCTAATACGTTTTATACCTAGTGAGCGACATGTTGTAAAAAATCAGAACGAATAATTACCTCATTTTTTTCTTTCCTTATTTTCATAAAATATGAAGGCACAACACTGAGCACGTGCTACGTGCAAATGCCTCTAACCTCTGCGGGTTCAAATCCCACTGACAACTCGACTTGTCAAGTGAAAACGGTGTGGGGAAATTCCGAACTGTGGCGAAATGTTTAAAACGCACAATAGTCGTACAAGGATATGTATTATCTATTTATGAATCAGGAAGTTTACAGTTACGATATAATTATGTTATAATGCCGAACTGTATGTTCATTTTAGTGGCTACTCTTACTAGGGATATTGTGAACATTATTTTTTATAAATAGTTGTTATCAAAATGCCAAACTCTTAAACTTTCATTTATATTTCGTGTAACAGTTTCTAATTAACATCATGTAGATCCGATTAAAATGCAAATAAAATGTCAGTTAATGTTATTTAGCACCTTTCGGAAAAAAACATTGTGAGATTCCCCCCCCCCCCCCCCCCCCCCCCCCCCCCCCCCCAGGTGTGACTGTTTTCGTTCTCAACTATAATGCAGGAGCGTAGCATAGAGTGTGGGGATTGGGCAATGGTTCGCATAAAAAAGCATAGAAGCAAATTGATTTTGCTGACACAAACATAAAGGTGAAATAAATATATAAAATATAAACGGTTGACAGTAATTAAATCAAATAATAAATAATACTCTCAAATAACAGTAAATACTATTTTGTCAACCGTTACAAAAAAAACAACTGTGTATACATGTATATGTATTTTAATTACGAGTCCGCAATATTCTATATTTTCTTCTTACCTTGGATATGGACAGCGGATAACAATAACATCTAATATTTGACAGCCTTGACAATATGGAAGTCCAAGTGTGAACAAAATAAATAAATAGGACTACAGTTCCATCCGCTATCATCCTTAAGGGTGTTCCACGTAACACTTGTGCCTCCTGCCGTGTGATTATTTCACCAAGTACAATCTAACTATAAAGTTGTAAGACATGTGGGATAATCCTTTAGAATTATGGAGCAGTTGTGTTTTAAAGTGTTAAAGTTTATGAAAAGGGGCATAACTCTGCATTGGATAATTGATAAGGAAGAACTGTATAATGTTTCATGGCCACAGGTCAATATTTTGCCACGTTATGAGGAGATTAGGTTATGTTGCATGTTAACATTTTATGAAAGGGACATAACTCTCTCAAAATGAAAGTCAGAGTTATTGGAGATGTGTAACACAATTCCATAGGTTGAGATGAATTGAATTAAATGTTGTTTAACAGCTCATCAACACAGTACAGGTTATTTAGAGCCGCCCCAGAGAGAGGGGAAGGATACATAGGAATCCGGGAACCTGCCCTACTCTTATTATCGAATAGATTCCTATGGTTCTTTAACGTGCTCGGTTGATAGACCGATACAGTAGTAGTAGCAGTAGTAGAAGTAGAAGTAGTAGTAGTAGTAGTAGTAGTAGTAGTAGTAGTTGTAGTAGCAGCAACAACAACAACAACAACAGCAGTAGTAGTAGTAGTAGTAGTAGTAGTAGTAGTAGTAGTAGTAATAGAAGTAGAAGCAGTAGCAGTAGTAGTAGTAATACATCTTACTACATACTATTTGCATTTTAAATTTATAAACATAATATTTAACTTACTTTATATATGAATTGTAATTCAAAATATAAATAAAAAAACATATCAATATTTACAAAAAAAAGGCAGTTCTACATAATTATTATATTGTAACTGCAAACTTCCCCATTCATAAAACGACCAAAGACGATTTGTTGTATTGTAAACACAGTTAGGTATTTCTACAAAGTATTTGAATCATCATTCTGTTAGCTTTAACATGTTTGCTAAACAGCAGGGACGTAGCCAGGCGTAGGCCCGGAGGCCCGTGCTTCCACCTTATTTTCTATCAAGTATAGCACGTGTCTAGGTAAATGTGTAAACTTATATTAAAATGCAAGTTACATGTAAACATATCAAGTTTAGGATTGTTTGAGTTGGAATTGAATTTCACAAAAGGGAACATAATTCTTAAATGTTGATATTCACATAATCGAATTAAATTTCTTTATTTGAAATTATTTGAAAGGAAATACACTCATACAGTAAGCCAACTGTTTTATCAATGTACTTGAATGTCATGTTACGATTGTCATTTAGATACCGCATGCATTGAAATCTTACACCTTAACAAAACGAAACAAACAAAGGCGGTTGATTGTGTTACACTAGCTATGAAGAATAAATTACAGTTTAACAAAATCGTTTTTATACACCGAGTCTCGTATTTGCTTTAATAATATGATATAATTCTTTAGATCATTATTATGTCATGACTATGTTTAAGCATATACAATTCTTTAAATAAATGACAGGCTAACAAATGAATGGACGCTATTGTAATTTATAATTGTAATATAGTACTAACAGTAAAGATAAAACTATATTTACCAGCTAATGTATCATAAGTATAACCGCTGTAATTGACTATGTAGGTTTAGGTGTAATTCTGTAACTAACATATAGCTGATAGGTCTATATGTGAGGAAGCTATCCAGCTGGCTTGCGGAACGTCGGTTATACTACCCAGGTAACCGCCCGTGCACGAAAATTGCCCGGAAGGGCACCTGGGGTCTTCCTCCACCAATGGAAGCTGGAAAGTCGCCATATGACCTTAGCTGTTGGTGCGACTATTAAATCCAATTCAATCAATCTGATAGGTCTACATGTATGGATTGAGATAATTACTTTCTTGCATACCGGATAACATATGGAAAACCTGACCTTACATATGGGGGAAGATAAAAGTCACCCCGCTGATATCAACTGACGTCATATATGCAAAACGTTGGCAGTTGTCGACGTCAACACGCAGAATGTAAATGATATGCAAGAAAAAAGAATGAATCAAGGGTAATTGGTTCAGATAGGGAAATTCCAACCCTCGGTATAACTGTTTTAATCAGAACCTCGGCAGACCCTCTGTTCCGATAAAATCAGTTATACCTCGAGTTGGAATTCCCTATCACCGGATACCCATGAAAGATTCTTATATTCTTGAAATAGTATGTGACGCTCACACCGTTACTGCTTGGACAAAGCATGTAAGCACAGTCCAAGAAGATGTGAGCACAGTCCGAGAAGAGTCCTCCAAGAAGAATCCAAACCAGAAAGATTAACAGGTAACAGCCTCGAACCGTATAAGACAAAAAATAATGGGTTTACATATTTATGACTTATATGGGCGTTTCCTATCTACGGTTAAAAGCACTACTGTTCTGTCAAGCATGTGGAACTATTGGCATGAAAGTGAAACAAAACTTTTGACATGAAAAGTGTTTACCATATTCAATTTATCTAAAATATATGACAAATACTTCTCACCTTACTTACATGTGCATACGTGCTGTTTAGTGAAGAATGTTTTTACAAACTGCAACATGTTACACCTGTATCAGTTACTGTAACGTTTTAAACTTCCTTAAAAGTTAAACGGACTGGAGGCGATCTGGACGATTAATGGTTGACAATCCAAATACTCATGAACCCAACATAATGTGTTTCGGTTGCATATTCAATTAGCATAATTATGCACTAAACACATCCATCGTAAAAGATTAATTTATTATTACTGAAACAATTTGGTTTGGAAAACTCGACGACTCTTTTAGTTTTAGTTGCATAAATCATACCTAGTAATTTATATGAAGTATTAAGGGTATAATGATTCTTGATTTGCTTTCTAACTGCACTTGTATTTGATTATATGTACAACTAACCTCATTTTAATTACTATTTATAAGTTAACGAAAACAACAACACACAATAATACGTGGAGTCGTCGTGTTGTCCAGCCTAAATATAATCATAAATAATAATTAAACCGAACACATAATGCGGCTTATTTAATGCTTGTGCACATTTTATATGACACTGAAGGTCATTATGATATTTTTTTTATTGCCGGAGCCCCTAGACTCCGTCTACATTTATCAAGCTGCTATGGGTGTTAGACTGTGTACCAACGTCATTTTACTGTTCATAAAACAACTGTATTTTAGTAAAAATACCGGGACGCAGTCAAATTGATATAGAGGCAATTTATGGGTCTTCTACTACTTGAATTACGTATCAATTTTAGGGATTATGATCTGCGCACCTGTTTTCCCATCACTCCGCCGCCCGTAAAAGCAGCTCGATGAAAATTTCCCCACGGCTGGGCGCTACCCATGCACCGATGATTAATGAACATGGGTAATGTGGTTCGGTTTAAATATATATATATATATATTGACCTGCTATGTAATGTAAACACACCATTATTAAATAGCAAATACTAAAAATAGCTCAAGGCCTGGATAATGATTTTATGTAACACACACCTACCTGTCGTGAAATTATTGTTTACACATAAACAGATAAATATATTAACCTTAGATCGCTTGTATAGGCGTAACACATTCAAATATAATTTGTATTTTAACTAATAATCTGTCTTTACTGAAGAAGTATGTCGTAGAAGAAGCAAATATATACGGTCCGTTATAGATTTGGGGATTTGAAAAAGAAGGAGGAAGTTTATTTTATATGGGGATTTGAAAAAGACGGAGGAAGTTTATTTTATAATTGTTAACTAAGAGTGTATACCGGAGTAATTATATACACATTTATACATACACAAATACGATATTATCTGTGTAATATACTGCATAGTTTAAATGCCAAAAAGACGAATGTTTTGAGATGAACTATATGTATAGGAACGACATTTGTGCATATATATCCGAACAATACGTAAGTCAGGTTTGTGTATTATATTTTTAATGTAATGTTACTCATTCCGGACATTGTTAGTTATTTGGATTATTGACAGAGGACATGGGCTCACAGTCCCTGTCTGGTAAATATATTCACCCAAGCCGTCAGGCGAGAGGGAATATACTTGCCGGACAGGGAATGTGAGCCCAGGTCAAGATCCCAAATATCGAATTTGAAATACGCAAAGTTGTTACTACTTGCAAAAAAACAGTTTCTTTTATATTTAATCCATTTCCCCGTAACGTGAATTTATTTCATTATTAACACGTGACGTCGCTGATGTTTTCGTTCATTACGTCAATGTTCTAAACGTTGTCAATTATGGTGGCTATTTTTTAATAAAAAACAACAACGTCGTTTATCACAATGTTGGTGTTTTATTATCTTTAAAATGGCAATAACACTACTTACTATTATGTCAGACTTTTACCGACAATGGAAAGCGCAGAAAAGCGGTACGGTTTCCACAACTAACCGACAGCGTAATCGCCACCATTTTGTTTTTGTGTATTGTATGCATGAGGCACACATGGGGAAATCGTCAAATGTTCACCTCGCGAGACGTAGAGATGGGCTTATGTCTACGGCGCACAGTATTATTTCCGAGAATTTTCTTTGCAATATAACACATATTTACATTTAGATTTTTAAGGTAAATGCTCTTGAAGATAATGATTTAACCTACACGATACTATATTTATGTTTCGATTGGTACTTTTTTTTGTATTAATGTGTAGGGTTTGACCGTTTATTCATTTGATTCCCTGTGCTTAAACCATTGTTTATCCGGATAGGAAACATAAGTTATAATTTCTGTATTTCAATAACTGCTACTTTATTCTCTTGGTTATGTTTGTTGCCCCCAAAGGATCCCCATTGTATGTATTGCATTGGAGCAAGCTTTACATTAAACATTAAACAATATTAATTTCAAATCCATAATATTTCTAGATGCAGATCGGGATAAACTGTAGCCGAAAGCAACCGTCATTGATTTCTATGTTGTGTTTTGTGTTTGTGTATTTTTCTATTAACTAGTATACGTTTCAGGGAAATCATAGCATTCGACAAGTAATAAGATCGGCACGAACTGTTTTAATGTAACGGATTTTATAGTGTGTGATATGTAGAGTCTATCGTAAAATGGTATTCAGTTAGGTATTAATTTCCCTGTTCAAATTTGAGGGTGTAACTAAAGATATATGTAGATATTGTAGTAATTATGAGGTTAATATGTTATGTTTTCCCTGTTCAAATTTGAGGGTGTAACTAAAGATATATGTAGATATTGTAGTAATTATGAGGTTAATAGGTAATTATTACAAAACATGAACTTATGTATAGATCTTTTGTTGGTACATAGCGCATACTCGTCAATACTAGGTTTTATCACATAACGTCCCTTGTTAGCAGTGTCGAACACCCATTTAATATTCTATTGTATGACACACGTGTAATACAACCTGGAACGATTTTGGTTGGTTGAGATAAACCTATGACACTACGCAAGTTTATTAACTGAAACTATTTTTTTATTACAAATTCACCAAGATCTGAGTCATAAACTTATTTTTTGTGACAGCTTATAAAAATAATGCACGCTATACAAAACATTGTTGTTGGTTTGTTAAAAAGTTGGCGTAAACTGCTATTTTGTAAAGAGGTAAAACAAGAACTCTTTTATACGGAAAGAGTATATGTGAGACGCGACGTTATGACGTCACATATTTTATGATTATTTGGCGCTATAGAGAGACATTCACACCTGACAGAAGGTATTTTTTTCTGGCTAAATTGTTTGATACATTCAATCTGAGAAAAATTATGTCATTATTTTTTAGAAAAAAATCCTTTTCAACAAAATATGAGGGCTTAAAAGAGCTTCGGCTAAGGCAAAATTCCTTCGGTTTTTATGCGTAATTCCAGACTCTTCAAAATGCCATATCTCGAAAACCGTTCCAATCTTTTGCTTCAAATTAAGTGATTTTAAATTGATTACATCAACAACATGTGATTTTTAACCAATTGAAGCTATCTTGAAAATAATATCTACTCAAAAATGATATTTGTGATTTTCAGGGGTCAAAATAGCAGATTTTACCATAAAAATGCCACTGTTTTTGTATATATTCAAAATCTTCCTTCAAATGAATTAATTAACATTATTCAGCAGTTTCTATATGTGAAACCATCAAGTTAATGCAACTGTTCAGTTTAAAAATGACAAAAAATAATTCTGAGACTATCCTCCCCAACTCCATTTTTAGGGCCATGCCATGTTTTACAATATGCTCATTACACAAGATTGCCTGTAACTGTACTATTTATTGTGTTTTTTATTAAATATTGTTTGTAGCATCTTAACATGTCATTTTCATGCAACCATGCAGCCAATAAGCACTGTTTAAAGTACAGATCCATGAAAATTCATTAAAATGAAGGGGGTGGAGTAGAAAAAAAACTTTTAAAAAACATAAAAAAGGTCATATTTTTTGCCAACTAAATAATTTAATTTGTAAAATGTCTTAAACCGTATAAAATATTTGCATATCGACACTAACCGTATAGAAGCGATGAACTCAATGTCAGAGTTTAGCTCAACATCTTTTTCAAAAACAGACATAAGCGGCTTTTCGACACTTTTCGGACAGATGTAGATTGTTGCTTACTGACATTTTTGCCAAACAATGTATGCAAAGCCCTCAAAAATGAATAAAACTTACTAGATATACCTTTAACTGTGTCAAACATGTGCATTACAGGCCAATTGTGTATATCAGGTGTCAGGTATGGCTAATTTTGTGTCCACAACTCTTCATAAAAGAATTTAAAATACCTATTTTGCATCATAAAACTTTGAAATATTTAAAAATCATGAAAAGAGTTATAAGAAAAGTCAAAATACACCATTATTCAACATTTCTCACACTTTTAAATCATTGTGTTAGAAAAAAAGTATGTCTACTTTCACTTTTACCCTATGCTGAATCTAGCCTATAGGTTGCAGAAAACTAAAAACTTTCCCATGGACCTCCTGTGGTACCTGTCAGCTAATATCTCAAGGCAAAATTCCTTCGGTTTTTACGCGTAAATCCAGAATCTTCAAAATGCCATTCCAATCTTGTGCTTCAAATAAAGTGATTTTAGATTGATTTCATCAACAACATGTGACTTTTAACCAGTTCAAGCTATCTTGAAAATAATATCTACTCAAAAATGATATTTGTGATTTTCAGGGGTCAAAATAGCAGATTTTACCATACAAATGGCACTGTTTTTGTATATATTCAAAATCTGCCTTCAAATGAATTAATTAACATTATTCAGCAGTTTCTATATGTTAAACCATCAAGAAAATGCAACTTTTCAGTTTAAAAATGACAAAAAATAAGTCTGAGACTATCCTCCCCAACTCCATTTTTAGGGGTCATGCCATGTTTTACAATATGCTCATTACACAGGATTGCCTGTAACTGTACTATTTATTGTATTTTTTTATTAGATATTGTTTGTAGCATCTTTACAGGTCATTTTCATGCAACCATGCAGGCAATAAGCAGCGATGAACTCAAAGTCAGAGTTTATCTCAACATCTTTTTCAAAACAGACATAAGTGGATTTTCGACATCTTTTCGGACAAATGTAGATTGTCGCTTACTGACATTTTTGCCAAACAATGTATGCAAAGCCCTCAGAAATGAATAAAACTTACTAGATATACCTTTAACTGTGTCATAAAGAGTATGATAATGGACCTTTGGAAACGGCCGAGCACGACACATACGAAATAATGCAGTCTCTGTTTGATTGAGACTGTTCATGAGCGGTAGTGAAATATGCTAGCTACCGCTCACGCCCTCTAGCCCCGGGTTGAGCAAAACTCAATATTCATAAAATCAACAGAACAAAAGTTTAACCATCCCGAAGATGGCATGCATATGGCGGTGGATATGGAGTGTAACGCTTCCCCACGGCGTATGGTCCCAGTATCTAATAAAATTAAATGCCCCGAAGAGCGAAATAAACATAATGGAATTTAGTTGGGAGCAGCGGTTATGAAGCCTGCGTATCAAAAAGCAGACAACATATCCTATGAGTGGTTAAACAATCGACCGGAGTAGTGGAACCACCGAATAACAAATTAAGTAAGAAAACAAAAGAAAGGGATGTCACCATTTTTCAGCTGTCAGTGTCAATTATGCAGACAATATATTGATCAAGGTCGTATGACGCTTTAGTGTTTAAAATAAGCGCGTCAATGACACACATTGCACGCTAAATTTACTATTGCACGGTCACGTGATGAAATATTGCACGGTTGGCATATTTCCAATCAGAATGGTCAAAACTATTTACACGTGAAAATGCTTATATTTTATGATATATAATAATTATTTTTATTTTTCCTTGAAACTATATAGTATCCTAATGCTATTTAATCCTGGCTGTACGAATGTTTTGCACTATTTTCACTGTTTCTTTTATGCTAATTTCCACTTTTTATCACATAAAATATAGCACTGCTATGATATTTTGCACCAAACTAGAGACCAGACTACATTTGTGGCCTGTAACAATATTAAAGCTTTTTTTTTTAACTAACTATAGGAAAATCTGGATAACACATTGAACATTGATGAACCTTTCCTTTCTAATATGGTTAAAATATATATGCCCAAGAACTTCAACTCAACAAAGCGAATAGGCCAATATACTTCTAAAACTGTCGCTTCTCCCCGAGCCAACTATTATGAGGTCTATGTTTCTTAACTTATTCGTTCTTCTGGAGCTTGTAGTCGAGTATTCGTAATCATTGTATAACTCAAATGCTACTTCATCAAAAGTTACTATAAACTTCGCAATACGATCTTCTTTTAATACATAATTAATTTAAGAACTCTTCTGCTACAAGGACGCTCAGAACCTGACTTCTTCTACTGTGATGTGACTTACAAACTTTTTATGATCCATTTGTCATAATAACTTGAATGCAATCTTTATTAAAACAAGTTTATCAAAATATGTTATGACCATATCATTTTGAAACGCACTGTATGTTTAGTGGTTGGCCAATTTACAGTTCAACACTTTGTGAATTTTATCACCCGCCCGAACGCTCAAACGGCCCGCCCGCCTGCCCGCCAATAGAGTTTGGATTCTCAAAATATGTAAGTTATATATAAACCTCGCCGTCCGTAGGTTTAGAAACGGTTTACAACTAATTTAAATGTATATTTCCAAGTAATGTGATTTTTGTTTAATGCGTTATGTAAACTTCAAGACTATATTTCCTGTATGAAATATATATTTCGTGAAACGCAACATATTTACGACATATTCTGATTACTGGACATATCCGGGGTTTTTTTCTTATGGTAGAAGTTTTCACAGTTTTATTAGTTTATCACATTTAAAAACAATTGTTAATGCATGCTCTCTTTATAATGTGAACATTTATCAAAGACGCAAAACAATAAAAGGTTTTAAGACAGGAAAACCTTGGAAAGCATGTCTGTCTGTCATTTATGAGTATTATTACATTTAACTCCAACCAATATTGGTGATTTAAAAACATCAAAGGGATTCGTATTTAAAGAATTCGTTTTATTTTTATATGTTTGTGGTGTCGCATACGTTGCCTTTTTCACCGTTTGTTTTGTATGCGTGCATTTGGGTTACTGTGTGTTGTGAATGCTACCCATCATGCTCGGATTTATTCAGCTTTAAGAAAACATGTTCACGGACCAAAAGTGAATATAAAAGTCGAACAAAAAACGCCGCATTCAAGGACCACAGTCAACCACAAACACGCGGAGAAACAAACAACAACTACAAAGATGAATAAAAGGCAAGATATGACATCAGAATCATAAACGGGTTGACAATAGGGTGTACGATGTACTCTATCGATATATATTGTGGCATGGTCGGTGACATTTCCTTTGAAGAATGCAGAGCATTAAATCGTTTAATTTAGGGTAACTGAAGGGGCGTGGCTAGACCGTGCTACAACTACCGGATATACGCCCATCTCGATGTTTAAATAAGCCAACTCGCTGAGACCAGACTCTATATATTACACATTTGTCAATTCCAGCAATATCTGTGGGTTTTTTTAATTCATTAAAACTGTAACTTTGAAAAATATTCAACACATACACTACTGATTCTAATACAGCACACATATGTGTAAATTGCTTTCGTTATCATAATAATTTAACTGACTTTTTTGCAAATATGTTTTTTTCCCTCTCTCATAT
The DNA here is from genome assembly GCA_037043455.1 of Cyrtodaria siliqua. Taxonomy (NCBI): domain Eukaryota; kingdom Metazoa; phylum Mollusca; class Bivalvia; order Adapedonta; family Hiatellidae; genus Cyrtodaria; species Cyrtodaria siliqua. Next base: position 13,498 of record JAWPHD010010507.1, read on the forward strand.
TATGTTTGAACATCCATGTGTATATTCAAATCTTTATTAAAATACTGCACATAAGGCACTTTGTAGTACACTCATGTTTATATAAGCCGTTTTGTTTGTTTATTACTGTTAAACAAACATCCAAATCAAGGTTTTAATATGATGTTAACAGTTCCTAATTTAGTTATAAAATACTAATGTTTTATCAATTTACAGAATGGGCGTTGACATAAGCACGTACCGATGTCGTATAGGGACATTCCGACACGGGTCGGGACTCGATGTTCTTCTACTGAGGGTATTTGTAAACTATGCTGGGTGTCTGCAGATGATCGGTTCGGTGACGTTCATTGGACTGCTTCTTCTCCTGGCTGGAATTGAATCAAATCCGGGACCAGGTACAGTAGCATTTTTGTCTATAGCATAACATTATATTGCATTGATTGTGTGTTTAACACATAATGGAAACAAATGTATAAGATCGTGTCTTTAATACTGACATTTATATTAAGTCTTTTTCAAATATGTTTTAAAATTAAAAGACGATTAACGTGTTCGGTCAGCACGAATTATGCTTACAGGGACACAAGCAATCTTGAAGTTTTTATAAAGAACCTAAATTAAAGTCTCGGTGTATTTATCCAGCTTCACGTTGACTTTAAAACTGCTTGCAAATAAATAAAAATAAAGCGAGTTCAATATCCTTCGTTATTCTACAATTTTTTAATACAGTATTGTTTCAATATAATCAATAAATAAGAAAATGTAAAAACATTTCCTTTGAACTATTCTTAGAATTAATATAAATGATTGAACAAATGAAATTTATGAAGAAAAACGAACTTTTCAAGATCTCAAGATTGCCATGTGTCACTTTAATTGTGATTAATATTCGTTGGACATACACCAGAAACGGCCACGTTTGTAATGAGTTGTTTCTTATACGATGTATTCCATTGAACGGGTTTGTAAATTATTGCTAAACAGTATGCCATTAGCATAATTCTAATGAAGTCATTAATTTAATATATAGACCATGCATATAACATGTTTTTATGAACATGTAATTAAATACCAACTCCATTAAGTGTCAAGCAACACACACGAAACAAATGGTCTGTTTGATATTAATACGATTCAAAGTATTGAACCGTGAAGTTTGGACGATTTCATTTGAAATGCAATAGGTGAATCAGGTAAAACTGCACACATGACTGAATGTTTGCCTTCTTTGAGAAGATTAAGGCTGTACAATTTTCCCCACTCTTCATATGACGCCCTGGTGCAGTGGCTTGGGATCAGATTTTTAAAACGAGAAAAACTGGTGGCTGTGGGTTTGAATTACAGATTTATTATTATTCAAATTGTTTATTTTAAATAATTGTCTTCTCTCTGTTTATTTTAAATGATTGTCTTCTCTCTGTTTATTTATTTTTTATGATTTTAATTATTTAATAAATAAGTTCAATTCTTCTCGTTTTTACAAAACTCAGGTACATTTTGGACTATACACTACTCAACTTTTATAATCGGTCACTTTTCAAAGAATTATGTGTTTTTTAATAATTCATATTTTCATTTTATCTGGTGTCGTTTAACAAATATCGCTAGCGATTTATAAAACTTAATCTGCCTTGATTGGACTAAAACCTTTTTGATAAACTTAATAAAATGTTGGTAATGTGTTTCGGTGATTTCCAGTTTAATTTCAAAAAACCTGGGTGGCCGATTATAAAAGTTGAGTAGTGTAGTTCTAGCATCGTCGTTGCAGCTTTTTGCTCAGACATGGCTGTAAATGAATGTTGACGATATATAAAACACGTTTGCATATACTAACTTACCGAAGACTGTACGAATTATGGCTCCCCCACACAAAGTGTGGTATGGGAGCCATGTTGATGTTGTGCTTTCTGTCTGTCTGTAGGTCTGTCTGTAGGTCTGTGTGTGGGTATGTGTCACAAACTATGTCCGATCAATAACTAGAGAATGGTTGGACCTAGGGTCCTCAAACTTGGAAGGATGGTTGGTCATGACCAGTAGATGACCCTCTTGATTTTGGGGTCACTAGGTCAAAAGTCAAGGTCGCGGTGACCTTGACTTAAAAACGATGTCCGATAAATAACTAGACAATGGTTGGTCATAGGGTCCTCAAACTTCGAAGGATGGTTGACCATGACAAGTAGATGAGACCCCTATTGATTTTGGGGTCACTAAGTCAAAGGTCAAGGTCGCGGTGACCTTGACTATCAAAACGATATCCGATCAATAATTAGAGAATGGTTGGACCTAGGGTCCTAAAACTTGGAAGGGTGGTTGGTCATGACAAGTAAATGACCCCTATTGATTTTGGGGTCACTAGGTCAATGTCGCGGTGACCTTGACTATCAAAACGATGTCCGATCAATAACTAGAGAATGGTTGGACCTAGGGTCCTCAAACTTGAAAGGATGGTTGATCATGACCAGTAGATGAACCCTATTGATTTTGGGTCACTAGGTCAAAGGTCAAGGTCGCGGTGACCTTGACTATCAAAACGATATCCGATCAATTACTAGAGAATGGTTGGACCTAGGAACTTAAAACTTGGAAGGATGAATGGTCATGACCAGTAGATGATCCCTATTGTTTTTGGGGTCACTAGGTCAAAGGGCAAGGTCGCAGTGACCTTGACTATTAAAACGATGTCCGATCAATAACTAGAGAATGGTTGGACCTAGGGTCCTCAAACTTGGAATGATGGTTGGTCTTGACCAGTAGATATTACTGATACAGATAGTAGATACAGTCACAGGGATATTGAATATCAAAACGATCTCTGATCAATAGAGAACGGTTGGACCTAGAGTCGTCAATTATGTCTGTTCGGGCGAGTGGGGGAGCCATATGTTTTGGTCCCATGGACAACAACAATTTCTAGTTTACACGTGACCTTTAAAAAAAGTGACAATACAAATAACACATCGTTGGATTCGAATGTCTTCAACCCAACTACCTAATTATTACGGCCACTGTAACTCAGCTGTAACAATCTGCAGTTCAATTAATATATACCCAAAGGATTATTGGAAATATATTCATAGCATTAACCCTAAAACGAACAAACAATCACCTAGTATCGATACTTTATATAAAAATTTCAAAACAATTTACCAAAATACCACTAAATATCCGGGTGAGAACGATTTTATTTCTGACATAATAGACAATAATTTGAACTATGATCTTAATGAATTGAATGCATCTATAACTGAAGCGGAAATACTCACGTGTATTAACAAATTGAAGAACGCAAAAACTTCAAGCTCTAATGATAACATTTTAAATGAGTATATTAAAACCACTAAGGTAATATTATTACCAGCTTGCACACGGCTTTTTAACATGATATTGGATACAGGTCATTTATCGAACGTCTGGCTTGAAGGTACGATATACGCTATTTACAAAAATAAAGGTGAATCAACAGATCCGAATAATTACAGGCCGATTACAATCTTAAGCTGCTTTGGAAAACTTTTTACCGCTATTATCAATCAAAGATTAAATACATTTATCGAGGATATATTTGTAATGCAGTCTCTTTTGGAAATTTTGCGTGTAAACAAAAAGAAACTATACTGTGTCCTTTATAGGTGGCTTTGAAGTAGAATACCGCTTAAGCCGGTGCTAGGGGGCGTGTGAGGTGTTGCTTTTTTCATTACTTCTCATGAACAGACTCAATAAAACCGAGTCTGCTGCTTTATTCTCTTAATTGTGTTTTTTGCTCCCAAAGGATCACCTTTATCAGTATATATATTTATTTATAGACTTTTCCCAGGCCTTTGATAAAGTATGGCGAAGTGGACTTTGGTTCAAACTCTTCGCAAGTTCAGTTACGGGAAAAATATTTCTAGTTATATACAATATGTATCAAAACATAAAATCATGCGTATTTAAAAACGGAACTTCGTCCCTATATTTCCCATGCCAAACAGGAGTCCGCCAAATTATCTCCCGTTTTGTTTTCTCTTTTTTTGAATGATATGGAAAGCCATCTCTTAATTCGGAATAGCAAAGGTGTATATGTTAAAGATCCAAGTTCTGTGCATAACTGGCTGAAGCTACTTGTACTGTTGTACGCCGATGATACAATTATTATATCGGACGACGCGACTGATTTTCAGAATAGCCTAAACGCTTTTGATGAATATTGTAACAATTGGAAACTAAACATTAACGTATCGAAAACAAAAAATTATGGTATTTGGTGCTAGAAATATATCACGTTTAAAAATTTTAATTGGTGCGAATGATATAGAAGTAATTAAAAAATATAAACATCTTGGCGTCATATTTTCCAGTAATGGCTCTTTCCTCAATGCGCGCAAACATAATGTAGAACAGGCTAAGAAAGCAATGAATTTATTATACATCCGTTCAAAAAACTTAGACTACCTCTGGACCTGACTTTGAAATTGTTTGATCATACTATTGTACCAATTCTCACATACGGCTGTGAAGTTTGGGGTTACGAAAATTTAGATATTATTGAGAAAGTTCACAGAGATTTCCTAAGGAAAATAACTTATTCGAGAAAAAGCACACCGACTTATATGTTATATGGCGAACTAGGTAGATATCCTCTCTCAATAACCGTAAATAGTAGAATGATAGGCTTTTGGAATAGAATGTTGTTTTGCAAAGCTGAAAAATACTCGAAACTAATACACAATATACTTCTAAACTACAATATGCATGAATTTAAATGGATATAAAAAATTAAAGAAATTTTAAATATAGCTGGAAGAACTGACCTATGGCTTAACCAACGAATCATTACATCCAAATATATTAAATACCCAATAAAACGAGTACTACTAGATCAAAATATACAGAATTGGAGTTCTCAAATGACCCAATCTAATAAAGGAAAATTTTACAACTCGTTTAAAATAAATCTTGAAATTGAAAAGTACTTTAAGCTTCTGCCTATATCAAAAGGTATCCAAATTTATAAACTTAGAACTGCGAATCATAATTTCCCCATAGAAACTGGTGGATGGAATGGAACAGTGGAAAACGAAAGAATATGTCACTTATGTAACGCAAATAAAATAGGAAATGAACAACACTACTTAATATAATGCAGTTACTTCTCGAACAATAGGCAACACCTTCATTCCCCGATTAGACAAACGAACGCCAATAATGATGTTAAGTTCCTTCTAACGTTATCGACATCTGAAAATCTTTTAAAATTAAGTAATTTTGCTACTTACATGTTTAAGAATTTTCTACGTGAACATCCGTTGATTTATGCAACTAATTGATAAGTATTTCAAACACACTCCATACATAGTCTCAATCAGGATAACGGCCTTTATTTGGTATGTAAGTTTACAAGTTTATTATGCCAAATCATTACTAGTCTTCATATATTGTTTATTGCTAGACTTGTTGAAACCTCGCATATAAAGATTATTTATTCTGCTTTTTTTAAATCCCTTATGCTCTACAATGTGGCAGATATATATAAGCTAAATATATCGGTAGGAACATAGTTTACAAATATAGCATCTGTTTCCCCCAATAATTAAATGTACTAAATGAACAATTTACATGTCTTTGGTTACACACTATAATATATTATTTGCGATTTTGTTACATTTCCTCTTACTGCATATATGTATGCCTGAGATGTAAATAAAGTTCTGTTCTGTTCTGTTCTGTTCTGTAATGTAATAAATGCTAGTCGGGAGCATACCTTTGAATGGGACAACACTAATAATTGGACTTACCCAAAGATAGGTATGCGGTTACGGCTCAAAGCACAACATCCATTTTAGAGACATGCAGTCAATTTACTTTTAAACCAGCAATCACGTTGTTAGCATTGTCAGAATCGACTACGTAATTAGCCCGGAATGACCTCTATACGGATGATGGTTTTTTATCAAGCGAGACAAATAGTGTTTGGTATTTACGGCGTGGGTGTGTCAATACTCGAGCCTGCGCAGTCACACAAATCAATTGCATATTTATTTTTCTGGAAGTCGTTAAATTAATAATATGCGTTAATTTGAATATTCTTTCTCTGAGAAAGTATGGTCGTTCTCACGTAGAAATGAAAAGAAAACTAATCGACATTCAGCATTAACTCCAAGCAGCCATTTTACCAGAACAGAACATATTCTTTATTTATGACTTAAACAAACGTTTCTCGTCATATAAATACATATTACATTTGTTAATATGTGACAGGTCAATGCAATTTTTACATTAAACAATGAAAAAGTACAAACACACAATCATGCATACTATACACTCATACAACTCACCCATTCACTCTGACGCCCGAAATGTCTCACACATTCACTCTGGATCACGTATTTACCCTGTTATAATGATTTAACTATTCCTATTACATAGTTCCATGTAAACTTTTAAGTTTTAATAGTTTACATGTCATGTCCAATGAGGACGAACATACATTTTTTACTCATTATACATTGCAGTATTGCGAATAATAAATGCTTCCCTAACAAACCTAGATAATCTAAAAAGCTCTTGCTGGCTTTTAGATTGCATCACCTGAATACATTTAAAAACACTTGGATGTCTGTAATTATATTGTTTAACATATAGTTTACGTAATTGTTCGTACAAAGGACACATAAAAATAAAATGATATTCATCTTCTAAGTCTGTACTATTACACAATGTACAATATCTCTGATTTCTATCAGTTCTATTTTGTGAATATCTGCCAGTTTCAATTCTAAGTCTGTGGGAGGATAATCTTATCCTCGACATGGCAGTTCTTAATTTCAACGGCAATATATCTAAATACACTTCATATGAGAATGAGGTTTTAAAATGTCTATACAAACATAAAACTCGGTTATTTTCAACATCAGTGTTCCATTTTTGAACAAAGCAATCTATTAAATTTTGTTTAATCAACAAATGAAAAGATTTCATATCAATACAAGTTGGGTCATTCCAAACATAATTATAGCCACAGTCTGTTATAATGGTTTTAACATTGCTGGCCCAATTCTTCATTCCTCTTTCACAATCTCTCACAGCATCTTTATAAAAAGTTGATATTAAAATGTTTTTTGAATCGACCACCTTACTCCAATACTTTATTATTTTTACATACCTTAAAATATGCAATGGGTATCTACCTAGTTCTCCATAAATACCGGAATTACTAGTAGACGTTTTAACCCTTAACAAGTATTTACAAAATTTCAAATGTATTCTTTCGATCTCCTTTGACTTTGTAAAACCCCAAATTTCTGCTCCATAGCTTAATATAGAACCAACGAACGCATCAAATAATTGGCAAAACGTTTTTGGTTTAAAATTGTATTTTTTTACATGTGCAATTAATATATTCAAAGCTTTTAATCCTTTACCTGCTAAGGTCTCTTGATTTAAATTGTAAGAACCGTATAATTAAAAACAGTTCCGAGGTAGTTAAATTGTTAACAACTTCTAAACTATTTCCATTATAAACCCATGTCTCATTAACTAAAAGATTACCCCTTTTTCTAAAAACCATAACTTTTGTCTTTTCCACGTTAACCTCTAATCCCCATTTGTCGCAATATTCTTTCAACAAATTTAAACGTTCTTGTAACTCAGACGGTGATTTTCCAAACAAAACCATATCATCTGCGAAAAGTAAAAGAATTAAAGTTATATCGTCCAGATTTATTACTGTCTTGTAAGAACAATTCCATGTCTTCTACAAACAGCGAAAACATTATTGGAGAGATTACCTCCCCTTGCTTGAGACCTATTGCACATTCGAAAAACTCAGAAAAATTATTACAATGTCGTACACAAGATTTCACTTCGTCATACATGTCGCGTATAATTCATAACAATTTACATTTAATTCCTAGCTAAAAAGGTTTTAGCCAAAGGCCATTTCTATATATACTGTCGAAAGCCTTCTTAAGGTCCACAAACGTACAATATAACCGCTTGTTTTCATTCAGTAATTTCTGTATAATACAATTCAAAACAAATATGGCATCAATGGTAGAGCGACCTTGTCTAAAACCGAACTGAGCATCCAATACAATATTGCTTCCATCACACCACATGCTAATTATTTTATTAAAATACCTGTAAAATTGTTTGATAAGCAGCTTACTAATGTTATGGCTCGATAATTATTTACGTCGTCTGGGTCATTTTTCTTGAATAGCGGAATGATAATGCCTTCAGACCATTTATCTGGAAAATAACCCCAGTTAAATACCCCATTAAATAAATCTGTGAGATGCGGAGAAATAATGTCTATCGCTTCGATAAAGTATTCATTTATCAAGCAGTCACCCGCAAAAGCCTTGGTTTTTTTTTGAGAGAATTAACCGTCGTTATTACTTCAGAGATAGTAATTTCTCTGTCCAGTTCATCAAAATTGCAATTTAAATCATTAAAATCGTGTTCCTCACAAAAAGTTTCGGCCTCATCATTGTGAAGTGACGATATATCCTGCGATAATTCGGAAAAATATTTATAAAACTTCTCTAAGGAAATATTTCCATGCGTACCATTCTTTTTACGACAAAATAATTTCCAAAATTCCTTTGGTTTAGCATGTCTCAAATTTTCAATATCGCGCATTTTCTTCAACTCATAGGCGCGCCGCTTTTTCTTTATCAAAACCTTATAACGTAGTTTGTTCTCATGTAATTCAATTCTATGCTCTACTGATTTACAATAATTATATTTTGATAACGCTGATAAGTTAATACGCTTAGCTTCAACGCATTCCGAGACGAACCAAGTCGCTTTATTATGGTTTGTTTCTGAAAAACGCACGCACTCACGGTTAATTATAGTTTTAGAAAATAGTTGGTCCGCGACCTCCCTAAAAATGTGTACACATCCATTAATAGAGTTGTTCAAACAATCCCTATCATTTAGGTTATTATTAATATTCAACGAAATATTGTTAAAATCTGTTAATCTTCCGATTAAACCACTGCGGAATTTATCACGAAGCTTATCGTCATATTGAATTGTAATTCTTTCCGTAGGCTGAAAGTCATGCTTATATGTATTGCATTTAACAATAAAAGATAACGGTGCATGATCGGACCATTCATTGAATGACAACTTTAAACTCCCTTACTCCTGCAAAATCGAATTCTTTTAAAAGCAAGTAATCAATTACACTCGCACCGTTACGGCTCATATATGTAAACGACCCTATGGAATGATCATTACCTAGCCTACCGTTAGCCAATCTCAAGGAAGTTGATTTACACAAATCAAGGAGTCTGTTGCCTTGCGCATTACAAACAGTATTGTACCACTGACCTTTCCAAGGCGGCACCTTACGTTCAACCCTTCTATATTTGTGTTTTGTCGCATAATCTGATCATATTTATCCTTGTTTGTTTGAGAATATAGCCTGGCAAACTTATTTACTTAAAACATCCCGTTTTATTGGTATGACAATAGGGTAAGTGTGAGAATTGGTGTACCATTGAACCTGGACAAAACCCCAGCGGCCTTTTTGTCACTGACCTCTCCAAGGCGGTAACCCTATTGGCAAAGTATAGATAAATGTTGAACAGGGAATGTAGATTTCACAGAGCAGAATCAACCAAGACATGCATTAATCACATAACAATTACAGTGTTAATACAGACCAAGATATGTGACATCAAAAACACAAACGGGTTGATAATGCGGCTACCACCTTGGAACGATAAGAGTCAAAAAGGCCACTGGGAGTTTAAACAAGGTTCAAGGGTGAACCAACCCTCATGTTACCCTATTGCCATCCCATTATAACGAGCAATGTAAATAAAGAAATCCCTGCCAGTCTATCTTCTCTAACAAACAAGGCAGCATTAATAGGCAATATAAGTAGAACACATATATGATCATGTGTATATGAATAATAAAACACCTAAACTGCTAATGTTTGTGGTGTCGTACACTTTGCTTCTAGTTGCTCTTGTTTTTGTTTTTTTGTTTTTTCGTTTGCTGACTATAGTCTCAATCGTTAACGCTCGGCCAATCCCGTCATTCCTCCTCGGGATCCCGCCTCGTGTGTATCACGGCGCTTCGGTATTTTCAAAATCTTCACATTCTGTTAGCCGGAAGGCAACGGCACAGAAAATAGTGCACTGTTGCTAAGCGGTTGCTACATAACACAATGGTCGCTTGCCACACGTGTTGATGTATGATTTGCGTTGCGTGTTTGTTATTTACAATACAGATGCAGGTTTTATCACTGCTTTCACGTAAATAAACTATAGATGGGGCTATCGCTAAATGACATTGCAAAATGTTGAAAATAATTTTGATTTTGAATGCAAATTCGTTTTGGCGGAAATCCGACGCGCGTCACGCTAGTATGATGTAACCAATATGGAAACCAGCGTATTACATTCGAGTCATGCTGCGAAGCAATGTACGAGATGTTGCGAATGACTATAGTCTGTGAATGATTCATGTCCTGTTCGACAGTTATACCATCTTTTATATGTAATTATATATTATGGACTGTTGCTGTATTTCTTAAAATTTCAGCAGCGTGGAAAGAACACGATAATTGCTTTAGGTCCTCGAAACTTCTCGTCGAGGGTGGACAATTTTTGACAATGGAACTCCTGATGCAGGAAGGGGTAGTTGCTGGTGGATTTCCAACTATTGATGTCTTTCTAAACAACCATTCGAATAAAAGTAAGATAAACAAGCTGAAGCCAAGAATAATCAAAGAATCACAGTACGAGATTTTATACCCTACGAATAACAGTGACACAAACTTATCCGCCTGGGATATAACGCTCACAACATGCGTTCTTACAAACTGTGTACCTTTAAGTAAGGCACAACATGATGCAGTAGTAGATATAAGGAATCTACGTAATAAAATCTACGGACATTCTGCTAGCATGTCTATGACTGAGACCGAATTTCAGACCATATGGCCTCATATTATCTCCACTCTGAAAAGCGTATCAAAACTGTTGAATATACAGTGTCAGCAGAGATTTCAGGAATTGATAGTTTCAATTGAGAATGAGACATTATCGGCGGATAAAGCCATTACGACATTAATTGCTTGGCATGATTGGGAAAACAAAATTGACAGTAAACTCACTGAAATGAAAACAGAAACGTCAAGTAAATTCGATAATCTCGAAGCTCGACTTACTGAACCGGAGAAAAGAAAAACAGGTTAGTACAAGGCCTTGTAGAGAATCTAAAACTAGATCCTTTTGAACACTGACCTCGACAAGTTCTCTTTATTATGTTATTTTATTTCGTTCGAAATGTAATTCTCAGATGTATATGTTTATACATTTTACATGTAATTACGGCTTTGTAGACAAATATTAGTTCAATAATTTTTAACATCCGGTATATAACCATCACATTTTAACGTTTTATGCAGATTATATATTTTTATTTGTTATTTTTACTCTATCCCAAAGTTAATCGCTAAGCCTTATTTACCATCAGGAACTTCTGACACGAAATCATGTAGGAAGCAAAAATGGCTAAATTTCTCATTTGTCATCGAATCGTTAACAAATACGGTACTACCATATACTGAAAGAGGAACTCGTAATTAATTGAATTGCGACCTATCTGTTATTAAGCTAATCCAATTAGGCTCAAACATGTGCACCATTCAATTTCCATAGCCCAATAAGGTTTATGTTACGCACCCTGAACGTTTCATATATCAATATAGTTTTAGAGTTTTGGGATGTATATGTTAAAAAAGTGAACATAACGACACAGTCCCATACAAGAACAAATCTTAAAATGGAGTTTGTCTATAGAATTACTTTTTTCACAGGAAATAATTTGTCAATAGCATTTTACTGTTTGACGACAGGATGTTTTATGGGTATTTCACAGATAATAAACACATATTATAATGAGTTGCCAGTGTTTATTTTATCATTTAGCACAATTAATATAGATTTCTGAATTTGCTAACGGGAAAAAATAGTAAACGATAAAACGTCACAGTATTGAATAGAACAAATTTAAATTAAATAACAAAATTAAAAATGGATAAAAAATGAAATGCTTTGATATTCTTAGGATACAATTTGTGACGTTTTATGCAGTAGAGCTCGACACATATATGCCCATGTATACCTTATTGCTGTGATTATGTATACTTATAGTTAAAAAAAGTTTGCCAAATTCATAATTATAATTGCGAATTATAATAGCTGCTAACTTGCTTAATTGATCATATACTTATGTTTGCTATGAATAAAATAATTATATGTATCTTTTATTGTACAATTGGGGACCGTTCACACCTACAGTTATGTTTAAAGAATAATGTACTCATTACAATACCTAAGACCACAAATTAAACCAACATGACAATAGTTTTAATTTATGCAGTTCGACAATTTCGAATTGTCAATACGGCATAATAGTTACACAGCAGTAGGAACGCCACGGACCTATAACATATCAGTTCTGTTCGCATTTTAACTCCGCGAACATGGACTATTTCTTTGAATTTTACGGACTATTTTACGAATTTTCAATTAAAACAGACGCCATTTGTTTACACCCGAAATTGGGCGCGCTACCTCGGCGAGCACTACGGGTACCTATGGAGTCTAACAACACGCGTACAGTGTTTCATACCGTAGATTATGTAAAAACGAATACCTTACCGGACGAAATAACGTCCCATTATGTGTCAACACGATGCAGTGTTGGTGACTGACAGGTCACCGTGACATAACTTGACACGTGAAATTGACATGCTGGTCAAATTGGATTTGGGATTACTAGAGGTCCATGATCAAGGTATTTGTTTTATCATTAAAATGTGTTTGTTAATAAACAGTACACACCACTTTTAGATCGTACATATTTAGACATAAGCCAAATATAGTGCCTAAAAAAGTGGCGTATACTGTATAATAGAAAGTTTATATTTTTCGTGTACTCCGATCTTTCCAGTAACTGGATGTACTGTAAACTGTAGAACGTTTCGTGGAATAAAACAATTACTAGTAGAAATGCTATCAATGTCCCCCGCACCCCCGCCCACCCAAGTACGGTTGATGTGGGGAGGATGGGGGTGGGTAGATGGAGCTTGAATACCGAAAACAAGGAGGGGGTAAGGAAACTAGAAACCCCCTCCACCCCCACCCCTCACATTCATGAGTGTAAATTGTTAGCGTTGTCTCTTTATCGTTATGTTATCCCTATTTTCTCGCACATTCGTGAATACATACTCGATACAACTACCATCGAAATAATGTAAACAGCCATTGACATGTCAGATTAATATTTATGTACAGTAACATAGATCTACATACACATATGTGTACATATATATCCATGACAGTTAGTAGAGTTTTGAGTTTTCCTTTATAAATATGTTACATTATGTATAACAAAGGATAAACTCTGTCTGTTTGATCATTGACATTGGATTGATGTTGTTTTTCAGAGAGGCCTCAAATGTGAATCGTGCCCTTGAGCAATTCTAAGTGAATTGATACTGACGACTTCAGAATGTCAAGCCGAGTTAAATGCCATTGGATCATTTTGAGGTGGGAGCCCTTTTAAAAAATGTTTACACTTGTGTAGTTCTTTAAATGGAGCTTGTGTTATGCTTGCACGGTGCTGTTCAAAGTTACAGTAAAAAATGTTTTCGGTGATAATGCAGCGTGATTGTCATATGAGCTCGTGTAAACTACATGTACTGGAGGTATAGGGACAACCCGGACCATGGGACAACCCGGACCAGACAACCCGGACCACGTTTAGGGACGACCCGGACCACGTTTTAGGACGACCCGGACCACACTTTAAAACAACTTTTATAACATTATAGCTGTCTAATAAATAAGTTTTTTTTGGTTTGTGATACTAATAGTCATACATTTATATTCATAAACTACGTTCATTTGGAATGAGTTGTCAGATCGGTCTGTGTTTTGTGTCTCAATTTTAACAAGAAATCTGCTGTATTCGCATGTTAATATCAATAGTATTAAACTCATCATGGTTTAATTATCTAGGCATGCTAGTCATGTTTACTTAAATATCTAATATTAAGAGGCATTTGAAACAGCCATGTGAGTTACGTCTTAAAAAACATCTTAAACTGCCATTGTTTAAAAATGCAACAAACTTACATTAACTTACAAGACCCTTTCAAGAAGAATATTGTAAATCCTTTATTTTAAATAACTTCTCTATAATATACTGTACATAATGTATGTATTTAACTTTATATTCCGTTTGGTGTTGCACTGAATACTGGCCTGTTTCTGTAAATTTACTCATGAAATTCTGTCTAAATTCCTTTAAAATTCCTGTGAAAATAACTGTGAAATTCCTCAGTCTAATTGCTAATTGCATTCACGCAATTTATTAAAGATATAAGAATAACAAAAAAAACGCATATATTCAACATAATTTAATAACACAAATTATACATATATATATATAATGTACACATGCAAAATATCAATATATTTATAAATATTTATAAGAAACTCAAAGGTCAGATAAAGTTTTATTTTAATATAATTATATAATTTTAATTTCTGTTTGATTGTAAAACATACATGTATAAAGCACTACAATTGACAGTCACATACTATTGTTTTTAAAGCATTTATTTTTACTAAATTGATATATAGTAGTATGATGGAAACCATATGATGTTTATGAAACTTGAAATAAAGCAGAATAAAACCATGTATGCACTCTTGTCAAAACCGAAGTACAAGAGTACAAATGGTTTTCACTAAATTAATTAAATCTAAACAGAAACATATTTAATTTTGCACCCTTGTCGAAACGAAATTACAAGAGTGCGAACTGAATGGAATTTTAAGATAGTTCTGGGTCTGAGTCTTAACAGTACATTTTAAACTGGACCATAAAGTTTAGCACACGCGTCTAGGAGGATGCTTGAATGTCACGTTGGCGGAATGGTCGGATGTGTCCATGGAGGTTTCTTCTGGTGCACGTGTATCATTGCATGGGGTACAGGTGAACACAAGCTCTGTATAGTTCTGTGCAGCGGCTCTGTATTGGGCAACACTGATACCTGAACAAATATAGCACTATTATAGCAAAACAAAAACATGAATAAATGAGAAATTACAAAAATTAATGATATAAGACGGATAAATATAACAAAGCCTGATAAATTGGCATTTTATACTTTTAATACTAGCTTTTAATATAGTTATTTACTATGAATCTTATAACCATCTCCTCCTTAAAACATATTGAAACATTGTCATTATGAAACCATTCAGTTGATTATTCAGTATAAAATGTATTTGTTTTTCCGTCACACTTGGAAGAAAAGTTATTTCATATTTTAGAAATGTATAAATACCTGTGTTGCCACATAAAAGATGTTGCCAGCGTCCACAAATGTCGCAATCTACGGCGCGGTGGTTTTTAAACACACCCTTGTGACAATGTATACACGGAATACCAATAGAAGGCATGGTAGCAGTGGATAACTTCACAGTTTTTAGGATGAGAAGGTTGTGAGGTTTTCAAAAAAATACTATCAATTTTATAGAAATGTTAGGCTTGGGTTAAACCAAACTGATATAAATAAAATAATAAAAATACTAATAATAAATTATTAAAGGTCATCAGTTATTCAATCAGTGTTAAAGCTGATTGCAATTGCGATTGCATTCTGATTGCCAATTATTTTTGAGTGAACCCTTTTCAGTGGCATACTTTAATTTGTGTGGGTAATTATCTGTGTATCTGAGTGCAAACTGATACCTTTTATATCATAACACTAGTCTATCTACTTTTATGGGAGCTGGACTAAGATTATGTTTTATTTCTTATTTTCAAATCGGAAAAATGGATATTATTTATATACTTGAGGTAATGCAAAACATACATTAATTATTGTCATATAGCTATTGTTGACTCAATTTACGTTTATTTTCTCAAAATATCATTTAATATTCATTCTAAATGTTTATACTCATTTATATTCATTAAATACTTGTTTTAAAATGTGGTCCGGGTCGTCCTAAAACGTGGTCCGGGTTGTCCTAAATGTGGTCCGGGTTGTCTGGTCCGGGTTGTCCCATGGTCCGGGTTGTCCCTAACTCGTACTGGATACATGTGAAAACAAGTTGTGTTAAAGGGACACTAGGCAATCTTTTTTTTTAAACTTCTGGAGTTTCGGTCAATTTTTCTGCATAATTTGCATTAGGGATCATTAATAGTATTTATTAGAATAGTTCAGAACTGTTGATAACAATGCACCTATAATATAGTTAAGTATTTGATAGAATAACGAAGACAAAATGAAACACTTTTATTTAATTTTTAATGCAAGCAGGTTTAAATTTAAAATGTTACCAGGTTAACAAATGGAGATGCTAATGTTAATGCTTGATAAATACTTCAAGAGTGCCGTGTGTCCCTTTAACATGAACTTATTACAATAGTATTATGGTCTATGTGATGGGTCCCCAATTTATTAAAGGGACACAGAGCAAATTTTCAATCTTGTGTCTGTTTTACACATTTTCACATCAGAACAGACCACACATCTACAAAAGTGTCTTCTCAACTGCCCTATTTAATCGTGTTTTATTACTAAAACTAGCGGCATCACCAGGTTTTGAGATAGAAAATAAATAGTTGTATATTAATGCTTTCTCCCAATGTAAAATGACCTTACTAAGTCATTAAAGTAAGTAAAATATTCTATCAACAAAACGTGTAAAATTTAACAATTTTAGATTTTTGGCAAGAGTTGTATTTTATTCCCCTTCTAGTAAAAATGGCTTATAGAGCATTGCACCATCTGTCAGATTTAACTTTCCTTATAACAGATTCTTGCTGTAGTACTGTTGGGTGAAAAATACATTAAAACTGTTCTGTAATCATGTCAGGTCAATCATATACTCGTATGATACACAATATAATATGTATTGACCCTTTATTTGATGTGCCATTTACTCAGTTTTGGTCAAGGGACGTTTATAGCATATCGGCTTTGAATCCAGTGAACACGGATTCAAGTCTTACTGGCGCTACTGGTTTACTTCGATGTATCCTGCTAGCCCATTGTGTCAAACTGTCCCATTCCCCTTAACATGCCCTAGCTCCCCCTAGCAACACCTGATTCAAATTGAATACTGTACGCGACTTATTTTTACTTTTTATTTTCTTTCAGGCTGCACGTCATGTGGAAGAAGACTCCATGTACACCACTGGGCAGAGTCAATGCTGAAGTTTATGTTCGCTTAATTATTTGCTTAATAAAGTTTACATATGAACTAAAATATTGTCTTTATAAATATGTCTTCCACCACAAAGTGGTAGGTGAGACAGATTATATTTGGCTTTTCCGTTCGTCCGTCACAAATCTTGTCTGCGCTATTTGTTGGATTTTTACGAAACTTTGTAAGAAGCATCAGTATGTGCATATCAAATATTGAAGGTCAAGGGCGCCGTGACCCAATAATGATCATGAAAACCCTTGTCTGCACTGTGCACTTCCCCAGAAGCAAATCTCATCAAAATTCATGGTTTGAGTGCATTTGGTGAGAGAATGATGCCTTTTGATTTTGATTTCATTAGGTCAAAGATCATTGTCACCGTAACATGATAATGTAAAATGTTGTAAACTGTAAGTCAAATATCATGAACTTAATGGATGGATTGCTTCTGGCGAGAGGGTGATCCTTTTGATTGTGAGTGGGTCAACGGTCAAGGTCACAGACCGGATAATGTCCGTAATGAAACTCTTTTTTACTTTCTCTAAAGCTAATTTCATAAAGCGTCATACTTTGACTGCCTTTGGTGAATAATCCCTGTTTATTTTGAAGTCAGTAGTTGAAAGGTCCGTTACCATGACCGGAAAATGAAAAGTCTTGTCCACGCAGTGTTTCCTTTTACCTAAAGCAAATTTCATAAAACTTCATTGGTGGACAGTGGAAAGAGGATGATCCGTTTGATTTTTAGGTCAAAAGTCAAGTTCCTGCTGACATCCATTATCAAACATTTATAAACAATGATAAGCATATGGTACAACACACATGTTATAATATAACTATATATGCCCTATAAAGATAACAGACCCGCACTTTTCGGATTTACGCGTACAGTGTTTCACAACACCACAAACCATTAACACAATTTCATGTCCACATATTTATGTTATGCAATCTTCGAGTTTACACAAAATCATATTTGTTACTGACAGTAGCATGTCTGTTACTCGTCAGTCATTTACTGGAGTCGCCCCCTCAGTTTCAAACGAACAGTTAAAAGAATATACTTCTTTCTGCCTGTTAAACTTATATTAGTTTATCGCTTTTTCTGATTTCGAAAATTAACTCTGCAACGTATCATGATTTCATTTTCCGATATACCGTTGCAACATTGTAAAATAAATTGGGCACTCTGACATTAACCCAAAGCATGTATAGATCAAAAATTTAGTGTAAAATACATAGACACATACATTTTAAATATATGTGTTTACATAACAAAATTATTTAATTGTTTCTGTAGCCGGTGGTCTTTTTAAATGAATATGAATGTTGCCGTCTTGGGTCGGAAGGCCCTGTTACTTAATTAGTACTTGTCTCCGTTTATTGAAATTCAACATATATACAGAGGAGAGATGTATCTATATGATTTTGTTTTTATACTCGCTTCTAAAATGACGAAATAAATCGATTTAAATAAAAGGCGCATTCTCAGCAATACACAACGTACTGTGTGCGTTGGTGGGGAAGCCGACGGGGTAATGGAGGGATACAGTCATACTACCGTAATGTTGCTCTCATAAATACTGTGAACATACTACATCAATAATATAACAACTACTGAACAATGCTGAAATCGATTTATCTTTATAAATGAATTCATAATTCCACAATTTTATTCCGTGCGAACATCGATTTGGAACGTGGAATCGGCGTATTTAAGCGATTACGGTGTACTTCGTTAATTTTCGGGGGGGGGGGGGGGGGTGGGGGGGAGGGGGGGGGGGCGGGGGGGGGGAAAGAACTTGCCTCCGTTTTTTTTTATATTTTTTATATCTACATAGGAAAAATGTATTTACGCGTACATGCTTTTTTCTGTTCTAAAATGATGAAATAAATCGAATTTGATTAAAACTGCGCATTCGCAGCTATATACAACTTAATCAATACGGTATAGAGGGTGGTGGGGGTGGCATGAAGGGCGGGGTTGCAAGGATACTACCGTAATGGTGTCCTTGAAAAAAACTGCGAACATTCTACTCTAATAATTCATTAAATACAGAACAATGTTGAAATCAATATATCTCTTAAAAAGGATTTCACAATTTCATGGTTTTATATCCCGCGTGTACATTAACTTCGAAAGGCGATTGTTCATATTTTAGCGAACACGGTGTACTTTGTTAATTTTGGGGAAAAAAAAGTACTTTTTTCTGATTGACTTTAAATTTTGGTTTATAATAGTAGACATGTCAATGAACACTTTCAAGAAAAAAAAATCATTCTCGTTGTTAAAACTTCATTTTTTTGCAATTTTTTCGGATTCAGTAAATTAGCACTGCAACATATATTTTCATCATCCTCATTTCCTTTCCCGACGTACCGTTGCAATTTGGTCTGTTAAAACCTATTCCGAGCACTCCGGCAAAAACCAAAAGCATGTATAGATCAGAAATTTAATCTGAAATGCATGGATACATACATTTGAAATATATGTATTGAAATAATGGAATTATTTCATTTTTTGTGTACCCAGTCGCGTCTGTAAATGTATATGCGTTATGCCGTCTTTGAGTCCGTGGGTCATTTTAGTTAATTTTGGGGGGAAAAAAGTACTTGTCTCCGATTTCATTAAAAGTTTGCATATGGACAGAGGAACGATTTATCTATGCGTACATGCATTTGTTTTTATTTCTAAAATGACGAAATAAATCGATTTTGATTTAAAAGCGCATTTTTGGCAATTTAAACCTTAAAACAACCTAAATTCATCCCTTTGAAAAATACCTTTAACTATTAATGGAAATTACACAAAGTGTACACCAATTATGTTCAAACAATGTAGTTTGTGAATATTATTTACTTTAACAACGATCTTCGATTGTTTTTTGTCATAATCACAGTTTATAAATAAGAGGCGAATAAATCTGACCAGTGACAATTTTCCCAATAATGTCATTTTGTTATCGATTTTATCACGTGACCTTGTTTGATAAATATTCCTACGCCATAGGGCTGGCGTTCCTACTGCAGTGGACGAGGAAACTGAGTTTTTTCAGGTTAAACAAAATAATAAAATTAAAAGGTATGTGTTCCCTGCTATACGGACCGTGATATCCTACGTTACTATTCCCATTTCGGTTCCATACTTTAATCTGACCTACTTTTAGTACCTTCTGAAACACAATTAACATAAACAGTAATATATTAGATTTAGTCCAACGGTATATGTTATATTGTTTTATTCATGGAGTATATAGTTAAAATATAATACGTTTTCGTTTTTTCTATGAAAAATCTTCTAATCGTAGCTTTTCGATGGAAACGTTTTGTACTTAAGGTTGACCCAGGACTAAAAAAACAGCACCAACACTATCATGTGACGGCACGCATGACTGTATTGAAGTTTAAACATATCATTACATTGACGAAGGATTTGTCCGATTTACAGCAAATAATTAGTTGAGTGTTTACGTGCAAGAACGATATGTGTACCACTGTTCTATTAAAATCATAGTAGGTCAAACGTGTAAAATTTATGCATGCCACTTTAAATGTTTAGTGCAGAAAGAAAATATTCGTTTGCGTGAAAATTTCTTGAAATTAATGTTTCCAAATATGGCTAAAACTATTAAAAAAACATATGGACGCATTTTGAATTGAGAACAACTTATTGTCACGGATTGTCAAGATTCATATGTTTAGCACATGCTTACTTATTTGAAATTAAAACATGAACGACAAATATAAAATATGATATGAACTTTTCATATACAAATATATGTGATGTACGTGCTACTCATTATATACTCTAAACAACAAATCACACATTTGCACTTCGCATAAGATATACTATTATACCTTTCCTGTTCTACATTTAAAGTGTGTGCTAAACATCTTACTTTAGAATTTTAAAATTTAAATTATGGAGAGATATTTACTTTTCAACATTTAAATGTGACATAAATTATATTTGCATCTATGTTTTTATAACCCTCCCTAACATCTAATGGAACATCTAAATTAACTTTTCTCGGTTATTTGTTGATTAAACATACCGAAACAATATCTTAAATAAAAATATAAAATGAACAAATTGTGCATTTGTTATCAATTCTGAAACAGTAGGTTACAATAAGCAATATTGGCACAATATTTTATGGCGTATGTTATATGTTTGTATTAAAACAACAATCTATTTAATTTGGGTATGCCATTTCAGATCAACACACATCGCTCATTGATACTTGGCAGGATGACGAACTACTCTATATTGAGACACGTGCTTCCAAGTTTATCTACAATGAATGTTTGAAGGTTAACTTTATTACTATAACTGGTAATTCGGGTTCTGGGAAAACTGCGATCGCAAACCATATTGCGATAAAGTTAAAAAGAAAAGACTACACTATTATTCCAGTTGATAGTGTCAAAGAAATCAAGGATTATATGAACCAGTCACGAAGGCAAGTATATGTGTTAAATGACATTGTGGGTACAGCAGTAATAGATGCCATCATACTCTCTGATCTAGAAACGTATAACAACACTATTGAAAAGCTGGTAACAAATACTGACATAAAGCTGCTGTTCACATGCAGAAAACAAGTAATTGTAGATCCAAGGTTGAACAAAACATGTGTTTGTAAACACGTCATTGATTTGCATGATGAAAAGCATAATCTAACAAAGCATGAGCGACTCTGCATTTTAAGAAAGCATACAGGCAACTTGGAAGGTGAACTCTTACACGATATCAATGCCATAACTCATGCTGAGTATACAAATTTTCCTCTACTTTGTAAACTTTTTGGTGCAAACACACACTTTCAGAAAAACAAAGATTCTTTCTTTAAAAATATGTTCTCAATTTTAGTATCTGAGTTGGAAGATATCAAACACAAACAACCAGTGCAATTTTGTGCTTTAGTTCTATGCATGCTGTACGAAAATAGCTTTGATAGTGAGCTCCTAAATCCATTTACATCATGTGAAGCTTCTAGGAATAAAATAATTAATATTATGGAAGCTTGTAAGGTACAACGGGATACGGCTTTTCCTGTTATTAAGTCTGCTTTGGAAAGTTTAGTCAATGTCTATCTAGTACAAGAGTGTGAATCATTTCGATTTATACATGCCTCATTATACGAAGCAACTGCGTATTTGTTTGGCAAGATCTACCCACATGAGTTGATAAAGCATTGCAGCCCAAGCTTCATCAGAGAACGGATACGTACACAACAAACTGCAAACAGGGTTAAAGATCTCTTTGTAATCATAAACTCAAAGCATTATCCCAATCTGGCAAATCGAATGAGTTTGGAAATAGAACGTGGCAATTTCTATGATGTTTTCTTAAATGACTTTATCCATGATGAAGAATTTCAGAAACATTTTGTTCAGTATTTACAAAACAAATCAAACGAAAAGCTATTCCACATGTTTCTTGAAGTAAAACCTAACACAGAGCAAGATGATATTGTCGAGAAGGACACATTTGGTTGGATGAAATACACACGGCTTCTAAATCTTGTGCATGACGGGAATGTTAAAGCTATACGTGGAGTTCTGGAGACGACAGAATTCATTTGGAACAAAGAGAGGATTCTCTTGGATCTTCTGCAGGAAAGAAATGTTAAAGCTATTCACTGGGTACTTGCACACAACGTACACTTACTATTTGATAGTATATATCCAAGGCTTAAAGAAAATTTAACACAGCTTGATACACATGTATCATTGATACCGATGGCATGCCTCGGAGGTAATACTAAAATAGTTACTATGTTGTTGAATGATGGTAATTCCGACACACTGAGTGAAAAATGGAATGATCAGAGTTGGGGGGTATCTGCTCTACACATGGCCGCAATGTCTGGTAAATCTGAACTTGTAAAACTGCTTTTAGATAAAGATATTAGTGTTGATATTACTGATAATTACAATAAAACGCCATTGTTCTATAGTGCAGCATGTGGTTTTATTAAAGTATGTCAGACTCTGATTAATTTTAAATGTAATAGCACTATATGTGATGATACAGGCAATACTCCTTTGTGGATTGCGGCCGAGGAAGGACATTTTGACATCGTCAGTCTTCTGATAAATTATAATGCAAATTTTGTAAACATTCCTGAACATTCTGCGTCTGGGAATGACCAGTGTGAAGAAGCAAGGTTAATACTTCAAAACAATGCAAGTTTAAACCGGCGTAATAAGTACGGATGGACGCCCATCTATGTCGCATCTCGGAATGGTCACTTCGAAGTCGTTAAGCTAATATTACAGCATGGTGCAGATGTAAATATTTGTGACAATGAGGGTAGATCTCCATTCTACCAAGCTTGCTCGTTCGGACATGAGCAAACTGCAAAACTACTTTTTGAAAACAAGGCAGATGTTCATCTGTGCATGTACAACAATGCATCGCCAGTATTTATGGCATCACAAGGTGGGCACACGGAAACTGTAAAATTTCTATTACAAATTAGTGCAAATATTAATACCTGTATGGGTTATGGTATATCTCCGTTATTTGTTGCTTCATTTCGTGGATTTACAGACATAGTCGAGTTATTACTGGAAAACGGTTCTGATTTGTATGTATCTTGGAAAGAGGCAGGTTTTTCTGACATGTTTCGGACGGGTTTATATAGAAACATATATACATTGAAATGTATATTTTTTGATAAAACCGATACAAGCATGCGGAAGTGCTCGAAAGATGGCGTATCCCCATTATATATCGCATCACAAAATGGATACACAGACATTGTTCGTTCACTGCTAAAACACAAAGCCATTGTTAATCTCTGTTGGAAAGAAACCGGTCAGTCGCCTTTGTTTGTCGCATCAGGTTTGGGACACACTGAGGTCTTAAAGCTGTTATTAGATAACGGAGCGGATACTAGTTTACGTAGTACAGAGACTGGGGATACTGCTTTAACTCTAGCATCATTAAATGGAGAAACCGACATTGTAAAACTATTGTTACAGTATAAAGCTGAAACAAGCATTGTCAATATGTCCGGAAAATCAGCGTTAGATCTGGCACGCCAAAATGGATATGATGACATACAATCGTTGCTCTTAGAAGCAGAAACAGAAACGATGGAAAGTACGAGTTTGGTCACACAGGAAAATCAACAAGGTCAAAAACGAAAGCATACACCCTGATAAAATATAAACTATAATCACTTTTAAAACAGAAGGTATAGACCATGTTTAACAGACGCTGAAAAACTTGAAATAGTCATTAGTTTACGTTTAAAATAATTCAGTAATAACATTGTCTACACTTCTTCTTGTATTGACGGACAAAACCAATATTATCTACCATAAGTAATGCCATTAACAGTTTTTTAAAATACACATTTTGAAACTCAGGTTTTTGTATGTTTCAACTAATAAAGGACCATTTTGAATTGTCATTGACTTTTTTTTGAAAAACAACAACAACAAAACACACACATACACACACATACACACACACACACACACACACACACTTAAACTAGAAAAGCAATACAATTTGGCTGTACAACGAATTAAACCAATATAATTATTTATTTTTATAAATGTCCGGATGGGAAAAAAGACAAGCATGTACATAGAGATTAAATGAAACGGGTGATTTTTTAATAGGCCCAGTTGCTCAATAAAACACACAGTTCTGTTAAGAGCGTGTGAATTGCCAAAACGCGTTTTTACTTAGTAGCAATATGCAATAATATTAGAATATTGAAATAATATTTTGATATAACAAATACTAATGCAAACATTTTTATGTTAAGTATATAAATAAACGCTCGAAACCAGAAAAGATAAAACCTGAAAGGGTAGTGAAAGACAAGATTGGTCACGCATAAGTATATGCAGGAGGAAATATAAATGAATTATGAAATACTGTTTTGGTTACAGATATATTTACATCGGCGACCAATCGAGAACAAACCAAAAGGCTATACGTGATAACAGTCACAGGGCTTCACCTTTGGCAGTTGTCGGTGAGCATGTGATACCTCGTGTACGGTTCAGTATGTATGCTACACATTTATCAAACATGATATGCACGTGACCTCTGTACTACTAAATGGAATTTTTTTTCCAATATATAAAATTAATTACTACTCATTGTTGATAAACAGCATTTTAATTTACATATAATGCTATTTATGTTAAAATATACTGCATTTCCACATAGCAACACTAACCATGACATTTACTGTAAGGGATATCCGGCGCAGGTCTGAAATGTTCAAGTTAGCGAAACATTATTTTCTAAAATCGTTGGAAATGTTACTTCAATCAAATACTTTAAGACAGGTAAACGGCGTAAACAATTGTCATGACGTCAGTCTGATACTTGACGTTTTTCTTTCAAAGTTTTGAGACGTTTAACATAAACACATCATTTCAACAACGGGCTAAGAAGGGGAAAAATGGCTGAACATGGAGAAAAATCTGATACGTCAGACGTAGGAGTAGCAGTGTACGATTGTAAAATTTTGGGTGAGCTGGATAAAACACCAATGGAAACAAAAACATTCGTAGATTCATCTAGCAAACGCACGTCTGTATCCAGAATGATGAAATAAGGCCGGAAGACCAAGCGTTGCTGGTGAAAAACGTTTTTTAGTGCGTGGAAGTACCAAAGCCGACCGCCGATTAATTGTAAGAGAAATTGCTGCAATGTTTGACATGTCAAAAGTACAGCTCATGTAATTATATCTGAGAAAGTCGAGTTGAGCTGTGTTTCTGCACGTTGGGTATCTTGATCAATGTCGCAGGATGACAACAAGCACGGCTAGAATGTGCAAATATAGAGGTGAAACGTTGTTAGACAGAATTGTCACCACGGACGAAACGTGGTTGTACTACGTAATGTCAGTTTTCACTAGGACTATGCCCCATCCAACAGAGCTGATCAAACCAAATAAGACCTTTTCCTGATTGATTTTGAAACGTTAGGACAGCCAGCTTCAATCGAGAAAGTGCGCCTATGGACTTTGCAGTATTCCCACAGATAAATGCACAAATTCAAGGCAGAAGATTCGGCAATTTCAAAGAATTAATAAATGAAACAATGGCAATATCATCAAACATAGTTTTACAAGGTTCACTGACGCGTTTAACACGTGGGTATCACGTCAAAAGAAATGATGCCGCTCCTTTTGAGAATATTTTCAAAAGGAGTAAATGTTTACGTCATGAACGTCAAAAAGGTTTATATTATTCCTGCATCGGGCGTTCAGTATAGAACATGCAATAAACTCTGTATTTAAACTTCCTTATTTGCAAACCTTTGATTATGAAGTTTTTAAAGCAGGCGATTCATAAAACATGGAACAACTTATCGATATATATTTTTTTAGATTAAAATGGTTACAACTTTAAAGAAACTAAAAGCCAAATTTCACTACAAAACCTACATACGATGTATTCGTGCTTTTCCACTGTCTAATAAAAAGGTTACATGTTTCAAATAAATTATGAATGTCCCAGGTTTCCAGGAAATTGATGAAATTATCAAATAGTCTCCATTTCTGAAAATAGAGTTGCCAGTTCTGAAACTTACTTTTATCAAACTATCTTTACAAATACGATACTTTTAACAAAAAAAGGAGGGAAAAAACGCCATTATATTCTACAATTATTGATGTAGCTACGATCGATGACATATATCAATCGATTGATGACATGATAGGGCATACACGCTGCACTCATTGATATTTATTACAAGGACGAGCAGTTGCCTAGATGTATACCCTGTTTTGCACCGTTAACATTTGGTTAACGGTCAAACATATCTTGTTGGAATGTGTAGACTTTGATCCTATGCGACAGCGATACTACACAGTTAATACTTTCAAAAGAGTTATTTGATACTATAGATTTTAGTCTTATTTTAGATTTCCTTAAAGAAATCAGACTTTATAAATCAATATAATATTTTCCTATATATATTATCTTGTTTACAAGCCAGTTGGCGGGCATTTGTTGATTTATATACATAGTTTATACTGCTACCATATCATCCCTTATTTGTAGATAGTTTTGTAGACATTATTTTTAATTACTACTTCATTCTTTCATGATTCATCGATTTTTGCGCACAATATGACCTATTTAAGTGTCGACGTGCCATAAAACACGATTCATTCAATCATTCATTCATTCATTTATTCATTCATATATCGTAGTAATTGTACCGGATAACTACTATGCTATATGTATTGTAACACATGTGAAATCAATTCTATGGACAATACATATATTAACATTTACTAGTTATTTTGAGAAAACAAGTAAAATTCACTTGGTAGCAAATGTATTGAACACACATGTTGAAGCAAATGCATTGACAAAACATGTGAACGGACTCGATTAAGTAAACATCTGCCGTTGCAATGACCTATTAGTAAGTTGTTTGTAGAAAATATATTGACAAAGCATATTTGTAAGAAACCTTGATATCTGACTTGTATAAGACAGGTTTGATTGTTTGTTGTTATTCATTATATTAATTGTAGGTGTGTGTAAGCATAAACAATATATAATGAACCACATTAAACACGCTACACCTTTTCTCGAACCATTTTGGATCCCTCTGGGGCCTAGGAATCTTTATGTGTGGGACTTGCGGAACGTCAGTGGTTCTACCCAGGTACTCGCCCGTGCACGAAAATTGCGCGGAGGGGCACCTGGTGTCCACCAGTGGAAGTTGGAAAGTTACCGTAAACCATTTTATATGGAGTTGCACCTGTAAATAGTTCAATAGCAAACTCTTAACTCAGTGTGCAGCCAAGTGTGACTATTGTATGTTAAATTATTGACGTTTAATTATAAATGCTTTGTTATAAGTGTTTATTTTAATTAATTTACGATTAATGACTCTAATAAATGTTGTTTTATTATGAGCGTAACGTTTTTAATGCGGTTCTGTATATGATCTGTTTTTAGCTGTGTTACCGACAGATCATTTGTAATACAATTGATTTGTTTTATTTGGAATGTATTAAATATATTCACTATTGATCGAGTGTACAGTATCTGATTTAGAATGTTTGACATTATTTTGTTGATAATGAAACAGGTACAATATTAATAAGTGTATTATATAATTTGGGTTTTATTACGTGTATTAATTGTTGGTCGAGTGTAGTATACATGAGAGCAATGATTTAGACTGTAATACATATGTTCACGACTAATTAATATGTGTAATACAAACCACATGATCTCTTTTGCAGTTTATATTTGTTAAAGGTTGATCAGCATTTTATTTTCTCTGATACGGGCTTTGTTAAATGTGTTATGATTGACCCAGATATCTGATTTGGACTGTGTTCATATCCATTTCATTCCCCGTGTGGTTCCCGGGGCCCCCGTTTTGTCACTGGGCAAAGAATAGGGCCGCTGCAGTTCCCTTTGGAGGGGTGATCAGAGTGGTAGAATCCCCCCAAATTCAGGTTCATTTTATCATTTTTTGTTCATGTTCATTAAAGGTCTTCATCATGATCCCTGCGTTGTTTCAGGTGCCATCTCGAATGTGGCTCCAGCGTAAATGGAGTTTCTACGATAGAATTTGCAGCAACTCTGCAGTTCAGGGTGAGCAGGTTCTAGGCCTATTTTCCATATTTTATCTCGATGTACATGGAGGATGAGCATGGCATGTTAATGCCTGTTAGGCGCCATATAAACTTTCATGTTTTAGTGCGCCTTGAAGCTCAATTCAATTCATATCCATTTCATAGTAACATTTATATCTGGGATAACGTCAGTGATTTTAACGATTTAAATGTTTACATACCAATAGTTGCCACATATGAGATTATTATATGATTCTCATTTGATAATATTAAGATATTTATATAAAAGGAGCAGTACATGATTCTTATATAAAACCGTTAATAGAAGAATCATATAAGTATCATATGAACTATCAATACGAAAATATGTGTGTTTTAAAAATGAAGCTTTTACGAATTTATTATCAGGAAAATCATTTGTGGCTCCTTTAAAAAATAAAGAAAAGATTGTTTGACGGAATTTAATAGCGGTACAATGTTTAATTACTACTTCATTCCTTCATGATTCATCGTTTTTTGCGCACAATATGACCTATTTATGTGTCGACGTGCCGTAAAACACCATTCATTCAATTCATTCATTCTTTTTACCGATTCGTGGATTGAACTCACCCTAAAATGACACTCGCGGGTCAACAACCGAGTTCGCTATCAACTGAGCTAAGCGGGCCAGTTGTATTATGTCTTACTATTTAGAGTACTAATCTCGTAATAATTTCGGTGGTATATGTATTTTCAAAACACACATGGCAGCGCCCATGATTTTCTTCGTATCTTGATATGAAACATGTCATTTAGTGCATTTCTTTGAATTTATCGTGCAATCCACAGCAATAACACACGAAGACGTTATCTTTATTCGGATATAGATCTATGTGTTTTATGTGGATATTCGTTTGTTCAGTTCACTCGAACGTCATCTGAAGTGCATATGAAACGCGCGATTTCATTGGTTGAATTTAGTTGATCTTCTCATGAATATTGATTAACTGAAAGGTCGATCTGACGTGACCTCCAAGGCAGAGTTGTCAGATCCTGTAGCGGAGAGTATCAAGGTGTAATAGGATATAATTTTAATGAGATTGTGTTTGCATATTACTAAATTACAGTGGAGTACAGTGCAACATCAATATATTGATGCTGATAGTCAACTAATGGAGAGAAAAAATGAAAATTCTAAGTTGTTTTACCTTTTATTTACCAGGTTTTCCTATGTTGTTTGACGGGCGTGTGGGCGGGCGTACGTACGGCGTCACACTCTTAGTTTCCACTCAATAACTTTAGTTGCATTTAGGGTCACTGGGGTCAAGGAAGAGTGTGTATAAAAATAGAAAAATACAATATTTCCGCTCAATAAAACCAGTTGGGAATGAGATATTTGAACGAAAAACGTGCCTTTTGTTGCTTCATTTTCATCTTACCGCTACTGTAATAGCATTTCAAATGGAAAATCTGGTTTTCGTGGAATTTCCACAATTCTTTTTTAATTATTTGCAAGCAGGGTTAAAGTCAAAATGACACTGGCCAAATAAATAGTTAATAACTAGGTGCTAAATCTAATGTTCAGGTGTGGATAAGATTGCCGCGTGTCTCTTAATGAAAATGTTATTGAATAATCACGTGTATGTGGAATTTATATTATTTATGTATTTAATTGTATTTCATTGGTACTCTATCCTGTTTGCACTCAGTATTTGTTGTTTGTTTTTTTACCAGCCTGAGGTGCATGTATATTATGGTAAGTGTATGCAATGTATAAAATGTTTCTATACCATGGTTAAAATGATATTAGCGGTATATATATACTGAATTGAATTGGCTTTTACGGCACACCAACTCAAACCGTGTTATATATGGCACAATCAGGAATGAACATTGCATGACCAGGCTCCGTTTACCTCGAACAATATATGCAGATGTGTATGAAACTTTTTCACACGCAAAACTGCCGTATATAAACGATGCTGTGTAAATTATGAATTATAAAATAATAAATTGTATGACTATTTTGTATATTAAACAGTGTTCAATAGTTATTTATTCGTACGTAGATGATAATTACCTTCCTTAAACATCCACCATCTGAACAGAAAAGCCGAACATGCAAGGACCACAGTCAACCAAAAACACGTATTGAAACAAACAACAATTACAAGGATAAATGAGAGACAAGGCAAACTTAAAATACTTGACAATAGGGCTACCGCATTGAAACGCTCAGTCGCTAGGGGGTTGAAACCATGTTTTAGGATGCACCATTTTATTCTACTGTCATTCCAATAAACCGGGACTGTAAATAAAGAAATCGCCTCCCGGCTATATTCACTAACAAACTAGTCAGCATTAATAACCATATGACAAAATATCTGACACACATGCACATGCATGAATATAACAATAAAAGCATAGAAATCCACAAAGCAAGTACTCAGTGGCAGAAGACATAGCAGCAAGAGAATACATCATCAAGGGCACGACAAGACAATATAAGAGGCAAACTTTCAAACGTTACTGTCGTCTCAGGATTTAGGAAGACGTCATCATAGGGTCAACAATCTGTCCGGTCATTGACAATTAAAGAGGAAGGCATATTGGCGAACTGTAAATGGTTCAACCACTAACCATGCATTGCGTTGCAACATTATTGCGTCTTAAACTTTTTTGATAACATTTTAAACACATTTAACAAATGTATGAAAGTGATAAATCACTGCTAAGGAACTTATGAAGTTTGTAAATCACATCACCATAGAAGTCAGGTTGTGATAGTCGTTGTCGCAAAAGAGTTCTTAAATTACTTTATATTTTAAAAGCAGATCAGGGTTACAATAATACAAGTAGATATAAACATCGAACAGGAAAAGTAGCAGTCAAGGACGACATTCAACCACAAACACACAAACACACACACAAACACACACACACACACACACAAACACACACACACACACAACGAATAAATTTAAAGATGAATAAAAGGCAAGATAAGACATCGCAAATACAAAAGGGCTGGCAATAGGGCTACCGCCTTGAAACGGTCAGAGGCAAAAAAAAGGTTTGCAAAGGTTTTTCTAAGTTTATGGTAACGGTAGCCCTGACAGAGTAGCTTCTCAGATATATAAAGTTTACGAATAGTAAAGTCCTCACCTCAACTACACGCTTGCCAAAAACGAATAAGATGAAAAACATATAAAACAAAGGCCTCCATTTCACTAGTATTGCCAATATTTTAAACGACAGGAGGCTGACGGACAAATTTCAAAATATTTCAAATATACAGAGACGCCTATAATGTGTTAAACTAGAAAAGAATCAACTTGAAATCTTATTTTCAATTACAATATGATGGTTTTTGATTCTGAAATCCAGATACCAAATCCCACTGATTGAAATAAATACTGAAAAGGGTACCCCTTGGAAGCAACAAACACAAACGTGAAATGTGAAATGCAACGCTAGCACCGGCTTAAGCGATATTTTACTTTCAAGCCACAAACAATGGGCTTGATGATCCCAAAGGACTTTTTTGAAAATTGTCATATTTTTAAATCGTAATCCTGGCAATCCTATAATGAGTGAGAATATTTGAGAGGATAATATTGAGGATAAGTTGATTAAAATGTCTTATGTATCGCCTTCTATAGGATATTGAGTTTAATGTCAGTTGCAATGTAATGCGGATTCATCAGTAGATTTCTGTACTAAGTGGTGTAAATGCTAAAGCGCAGATAAAACACAAATATAAATCAAAATACACTGTACAGATGAGAACACTTTCTGCAATTGTCAATTACGTATAAAAGTTTAATATTCACATTACTCTCTGCTTCCATACAATGTATGTTACCTTAATAATCTTCTTATTGAATTTTGTCTAGTTCCTGCAGATAAAGCCTGAGGCTCCAACAATATCACTTCTGTTTGATTGCAGAATAGCATTGTTTCTCAGCATGTGTCGTACTGGCTACAAAACTAACTTCATATTTATGAAGTATTGTTACAAAATAAAACGTTATTCCATCAGGGCTACTTTACCATAAACTTCGAGGAACCTTTCACATTTTTATTATCGTAATCCTGATCTAATTTCAAAGCATATATAAGTAATTTGAAAACTTCTCTGCGGCAAGGATTATTACAACCTGACTTTTATGGAGACGTCCGTACAATCTTTATTAACGTTGTTACAGCGTTTATTAAAAAAGGTTATGGCCCTATATCACTTTGCTAATACACGGCATATTTGTCGTTGACTCAATTTAAGTCCGCTACTATGCTTTCCTCTTTGATTGTGGGGTGACCGGACAGATTGTGGAGCCTATGATAACGTGTACCGTAATCCTCAAAGGACAGTAGCGTTGAATATTTGTCTTAAATCATGTCTTGTCGTACCTTTAATGTTTTTTTCTCTAGTTTCACCGGCTTCTGCCAAATTATTGTGTAATCGCATTGTGGCTTTTTAGGCTTTGTTTTATAGTCATATATACATGCTCGTCTATGTGTTATATTGCCTATCATTTAAGCATTGTGCGTTAGAGGATTTAGCCTAGCGGGGATTTCTTTATTTAGACTGTCCCGTTTTATTCGGATGACAATAGCGTAAGAATAAGGTTTGGGTGCACCCTAGAACCTGGTTTAAACCCCCAACCCGTCCCAACAACGGCCTTTATTTTGCCACTGACCTTTCCAAAGTGGTAGCCATATTGTCAACCATTTTATATTTGTGATGTCATATACCTTGCCCTTTATTTATCCTCGTAATTGCTGTTTGTTTCTATGCGTGTTTTTGGTTGACTGTGGTCCTGGAATGCTACATTTCCTGTGCGACTTTTATATCTATTTTAATCATGACTGCTCTAAGAGATTTCTGAACTAGATGACCCAGTTTAAATATAGTGGCAATGCCTTAAAACATATAACACAATTCTAAAATCATTTATAACTCATAGTTCCTCTCTTGTTCAATCAACATTATTCTTACGAATTTAATCATAGGTGCCTGAATTACGGTAACCTCGTAGTTTCAGCACAATGACAAACTAAAATACAATTAAGTGATCTTGGATCCAAAAATCAGAAATGAAATTGGTTTGAACGTTCAATTAATTACTGATAGTGGGTTATATTTGGACAGAAACATCAGAAGGAAATGAGATGAACGATGACGTCTCCCATCAGAAAATAGACAACCAGTGAGCCAACCTGCAGAATATATAAAGCACGAGGCCTTATCCACTAGTTAATGATACCATAAACGCGTTTGAGATGTCGTTTAACTATTTATTTCGTATAATTTCTTATCACCTTTTGTTACAGTAATCATCAAGTAAATTAATACGTTCTTGCAATTCCTCATATTAACATAATATATATATATTGTCTATGTCTCTGATAAAACAGCTTGTTAGGGGTCTTCGTCAACCCCTCTAAAACACCACCGAAACACATACTCCTGACACTTTATAAATGATAAATCTTATCGTCTCTGTGCATCCCTGTTGAGCTAACAATATATAGACCGCATAGAATTGCAATCTTACAGATTTTCCTTGTCGATATCTTATGATTATCAGCTCTAAGAAAGTGCATACATGAGCATTTGATTTATTAATTATAATACTACTAGTAACCTTCAATTAACCTACACGTAACCTTCAATTAACCTACACGTATTATTAACCACAGTGTAACACTTTCGTTTCAGTAATTAAAACATGGGTATTTCCCAAATGTGTTGAGCAAACGCTCGGTTTTTATAGAAGGGGAAGTTACTACGTTTACGATAGCGTTAGCATGCTTGCTGTAGTTACGGATCATGTGCACGAATGTTTGAAAACGGCACACAGATTAGGATTTAGTCTAGTTGAGTGAGATAACGAATAGATTAGGTATGGTTCAGCCAGATATACTCTTATGTAATTTGGTTATTATTGCTACCGCTAAGGACTATCGAATTTGAATTTCCGTCAGTCGTTCCGAATTTCCGTCCGTCGTTTCGTCGCCACTTTCGTTTCCGTAACTTTAATAATGTTGATGAAACTTTAGGACAATGTTTATGGCCTAAATATTTAGATCAAGTTCGATAACCACCTAGATCGCACCTATAGTGCCACAGTTATAGACCTTGAATTTTCAAAATCGCCTTTCTTTTCGACCAATAACTTACATATGTATAATCCGATCTTAGTGAAACTAGAAAAATGTTTATGGCCGTAATATATAGGCCAATTTTGATAAACGACTAGATCGCACCTATAAAGCCGCAGTTATGGCCTTGGCTTTTCTTTTTCTTTTTTTGCGTTTTCAGCTCAATAACTTTAACTTTTATAATCCAATACTGATGAAACTGTAGGACAATGCTTATGGCCATAATGTCTAGGTTAATAACCAGACAAATTGCACATATAACGACGGAGTTGTGGCCCTTGACTTTTAAAATTAAAGATTTTTGCGGTTTCCGCTCAATCACTTGAACATTTATTGTCCGATATTGATGAAACATTAGGACAACGTTTATGGCTATAATATATAGGCCAATATTGATACCCAGCCAGATCGCACCTATCATGTCGGAGGTATGGTCCTTGGCTTTTTTTAACAAGAGGTCAATGACATTGAAGCTCTACTGGTCGATTTTGATAGCTAGATCAGCCATGGGAATCTGTGAAGTTTTATGGAAATAAGACCCAACACCTTCAGAGAAGTAGTCGCCACATGTTTTTCCATTTATCACTCTATGTAAAAAAAAAGATGGTCGCTGGCAAACATGTTTGACATGGAATCAAAATGAATTTTGTTTAGAACCAACTACATGTCATGTCAGTCATTTTAGTAAAGGTTCCAAATCAACTTATGATTTTTGAGAAGTTGTTGCCACAAACTTGTATTTAAGCTGTAGCAGCCATCTTGAATTTCCGTCAAACCTGATTTTTACTTGGGACTAACTGTATATCAAGACAAACATTCCTGTAATTTTTTATGAAGGTCATTTTGGTACCAAACCGATACATACCACTTATGGTTTTAGAGAAGTAGCCACAGCATTGTATTTAAAATCTATTTTTAGCCATGGCAGCCATCTTGAATTTTAGGCAA
Source organism: Cyrtodaria siliqua (assembly GCA_037043455.1). NCBI lineage: Eukaryota > Metazoa > Mollusca > Bivalvia > Adapedonta > Hiatellidae > Cyrtodaria > Cyrtodaria siliqua. Next base: position 49,400 of record JAWPHD010010507.1, read on the forward strand.
ACCTGATTTTTCCTTAGGACCAACTAGACATCAAGAGCAACATTCCTATATTCCTAAATATTATGATTTATTATGCAATATTACATATGCAACATTAAAATATCATTCAATTTTATCCTAGTCTAAAGAATATATATATTTCCAGCTTATAAAAATGTCATAATGCTATCACAAATTTTAATTATAAAGCTATATCAATTAAATCTCTTACAACATCAACCTTAGTATATTAGTATATATGTTGCTGAACAGTAATTTTCCAAATCACCCTTTTGTAACATAAATGGAATGATCCATATTCATAAATATAGCAGGTGTGTGACCAGGTCACAGGTCATTTATGCAATTTCTCCTTAGAATTAGGTTACTATCTCACCAGTACAAGAAGATTTGCTCTTGTCTAGTGGTTATATTTGGAAAATCAGAATCAAAACAAAATCTTAAAATCCTACAATTTGTGTTTTCAGTCTTTTTCTGAGAGCCAATAATACAAAGAAGACTTAATCTTTACCGCTCTAGGAATGTATAATGGAATGTCCTTTCTTTGAATTTGGACCAGTCCATTTATAGTACATGTACAAAGGGGTGTTTCGGTCAAATGATTGATGAGCACCCAGACAGTGTAAACCCTGATCAGCCTATGCGTCAAAGGTACTACACTGTTAATACTATGAAAGAGTTATTTGATACTATAGATTTTAGTCGTGTTTTAGATTTTCTAAAAGAAATCAGACTATATAAATCGTTATAATGTGTTCTTATATATATTTACTTGTTTATATACTCGTTGACGGGCATTTGTTGATTTACATATATAGTTTATATTACGACGTTTTTACTTTATGTCAACTGACATTACATGGGCGGCTTCTATCATGCGGCGGACAATAATTCTCTGAATTTCCTTGTTTCAAATTCAGTTCCTATAGGTACCCTTATAAATGACTACGTCACCAAAACAACAACAACAAAACACCATAAACAGCCATTGTCTGGAATACATATAGGTTCATGTTGAATATGTAAACGTATTATTTTATGCAATACAAAACTATAGTTTATTAGAACAAAAGCAGTTCACTTAAAAGTAGATAAAAAAGTAGATAAAAAAGTCAAACAGGAAATGTAACATTCAAGTACCACAGTCAAATATATTATCGATCGGGATGTAACCCCTTATACACATTTACATCAATACTGGTAACGTTAGTGTAATGTTGTCTCAATTATGCGATAAAACAGGTCGAGCTTTTGAAATAAAATGGGTTCAGTGTATGTTATATTTTAAGCTTATATTTTAGCCAGAAATTGAAATATCGTTTTTATCTGTTTTGAGTTTCCGTGAGAAAACCTCGTCATGAGTGTGTAGGGATGAGGATGAAACCCATGTCACGCTGTTAAAATTATAAGTGAAATGTATGTGAGAACGTATTCGTCACTGTGTGTTTTATTGATAATGTTTTATTGTCCCTTATAGTGCAGATACAATGTCAAATAATTAAATTTATCATGCAGATGTGCACTTTTCTGCCCAATAAAGGGGTGACCTATTAAATTTTGCTTTATTAGCCACTGACCAATAGAGCAAATCAATGCGGAATCCCTCGGCGTTTATTGTACGTAACGTTATCTGACGGCATGCACGTAACGTTGCCTGACGTTATAAAACAAACAAAAAACAACAACATGGCGGCGTCCTCGATAAGCGTAACATTCGGAGAAATAGGTAATAATAGTAATTCATACAGAAAATGTGGATAATCTACATGTTAAATAGCATATTATGTCAGTGCCTTTAACTATCAAGTTTATTAGGCTAGGCAGAGCCTCACCATTCTTCGTTTTCTAAGCCTCGCCTAATAAACTTTATAGTAAAAGGCACTGACATAATATTCTCTATGTAAGAATCATTAAAGGACTCTTCTGCTACTTTCGAGCCACTACTTAAACTTTTGCACCCGTTAGTTTGGGTTTGCGGCGTAGATTTTGCCGTCTGGTTGTTACCTAGCGGAAGGATATGGCCACTCAACACTCCCTATGCAATAAAAAGTAGTCCACCTTTGTACCGTGGGTTTTGACCGTGTCGTTGGAGAAATTAATCCTGCTGGTTGATTGACGAGCTTGTATAGTAGTAATCTTCGTGTTGTAACATAACCACTTCGGTCCGTACTCAACTAGACGGGATGCCAGGTTGGCTTAGGTTATCTATTGCCAAGGCTTTGCCATCTTGGTTTTCTAAGCTTCGCCTAATAAACTTGATAGTAAAAGACACAGACCGAATATTCTCTCTCTATATATCATCTCCCTTTAATATGAATATGCACAAGCAGTTTTATAAACTCCATGTTCAATCAAGCCAGCTTGTCAATGCTCGTCAATGCCCCATTACTGTTGAATTTTCATGTTTTACAGCATATTTTGGCCAATACGTATGATTCACTGTTAGCAGCAGTAACAACTATTGGTCCGGGTGGATAGTCAACCAATATCATTAAATAGCACACGCGGCAATCTGACATTTGTATGAAGCTTTACAATCAACAACCCAGCATCATTTTAACGTTAAACTATCCTCGGTCACCCGGCCCGCTTCTGATTTCTTCGTTACGCTATGCTACACGGATCCAGAACCAGGACCTGTGGAAAATAGGACGCTTGAAATCGCCTCAACGTTTTAGACGATTTTGCCGAGATTTTGAGAGATTCAACGAGACTAAAAAACATATTTTTAAGTTAATTTAATAAAAGGTGTAACTGATGCATCAACAATTGACTACGTTTATTTACAAAAAACGTCGACTTTATGCGCGTGAAAAAAACCTGTGAATAAATTGTATTAATCGCTAGTGGGCGCTTTAATTGGCCTAATCTACCAGACCGATATCTGCAAGTAAGGCATATGCATGATACGGTCTAGCTGGCCGAGACTAACGTTAAACCTACTTCATTTAATTAAATAAAATGTTGAGTGTTCAACGTTCTTATTCTACCAAAAAAAAAACACAAAAGAAACACACAAAAAAAACACCCTTTATTTATATTTTGTCTTATTCTATCACATGTTTCAATATATTATTTGTGTAATAAATTCAGCAGTTAGTAACATGTAAAAACAATTTGCTTTGAACTATTATAATAGTTAATATAAATGATCGCAAATATGCAAGTTGAAAAATTAACAGGCGCCGAGAGTTTTAAACTTAGCAAGGTTGTCATGTGTCCCTTTAATGGACAGTTAAAAGGACTAAGCATGCCCGTGTTTTTGTAGAATTAGAAATCTTGAAAAAGGTTGTCATGTGTCCCTTTAATGGACAGTTAAAAGGACTAAGGACGCCCGTGTTTTTGTAGAAAGAGAAATCTTGAAAAAGGTTGTCATGTGTCCCTTTAATGGACAGTTAAAAGGACTAAGCACGCCCGTGTTTTTGTAGAATTAGAAATCTTGAAAAGTCACATAATAAGAGTTGGGCGATTACACAGCTTTGGAATTGCTCTTAAATTACTTCTACAAACACAAATACGACATATTCACACAGAATACAAACATCTTAAAGTTCATCGATCGTAAGACAGATTTTTCATTTTGTATTTTTGTGGCGAACGTTAAGACATTATGACATTGCAGCTATTCCCCTGCAAGAATACGAATTATCCAATGTTCCCTCTAATTTGCGTCAACAGCGTTATCTGGAGAACACTTATAATATTCCAGAAAAAAACGATGACACGATGATGAGAAAATAGTACCATCACGGGAATACGTAATCGCGTAAGGTGGCGAAATCTATTGGATGTGTGATGTCGAATCCCAAAATAGACGCATCATTATACGGTTAACGTTAATAATTGTTCATGGCATTTCCTTCAACGTCATTACGATCAATTAAAAAATGTAAATCGACAATTTTCACTTTATGAAGACAAGAAAGACATTTGGTTAAATGTTAACATGTTGAAATACATGCCGAAATGTCAAGTCTTAAAGTTAATATCTTAATAGTAATATATACAATCGCTTTAAAATCCAAGATGGCACGATGATACCGTAGATTGAATATAGTTTTATTAAAAATCTCTATAGTGTCGAAAAAGATACGGCCCTGTCTACAACTACAACTATGTTGAATTGTGCGTCACCGAATCAAAACACATTTAACGCGTATTTCAACTATTTTAACACGTATGTATTTATTTACTGCGCTAACGTATTCATAAGTTTCATGTTTGTGTCGTAGGGTCCAATATCACCTTACATGAATAATTAATAAAGTATACATTGATCCGCATGTTGTTTTTGATATGCCTCGGTCAGATGAGACCTACGGGTGGTCCCGGGCCCGTAGGACTTGGGGAGCCGTACGGGGCTGTGGCCCGTGGGAAGTCCGTACGAAATCACCCTCCTGCGATGTTGTGGTCACATGCATACGGGCGGTCTACGGGCGTTCTACGGGTTCTCTGCGTCTTCTTACGATTTTTTGGCAACGGGGTCGCAAGAACCCGTACGTGTACCCTACGGGTTCCGTAAGGTGCACGTGCGGGCACCGTACGGGCCCGTGCGGATGCCGTACGGTCTTGAGAACACCCGTACGATCAGTCGTTTGGGCCCCGGGGCACGCAAGGGGCCTGTACGATTTGTTAAAGGCCGAACGGGGCCCGTGAGAGCCCGTACGGGGCCGATAGGACCCAGCAGACCTGCGGGCCCGTACGGGCACCTGTACGGGCCCCGCACGGTCCCGAACGACTGTCTACGAGCCTTCTACGGGCCCACAATCGTCGAAAGCCCGTGTCTGAAAGTTGTGCATGCTCAACTATCAGCCACGGGCTATACGGCGCCCCCACGGGTCCAAAAATCTTCGAAAAATCGTGCGGTCCCGCACGGCATGCCGTGCGATGCCGTGCGATTACCCACGGGTTCTCAGGGTTTTGGCCCTTACGGGGCCCGTAAACTGCCCGGGAGCTTCATGTGACCGGGGGAAGTATTTTTGACCAGTTAGTCAGTCCTTGTCCTAAACACACCTACATGTACATTATCCGATATTCATTGTCCAGTATACTAATACACAGTCCCGTTATGTTTTACTCACTAACTTTACTAACCTGTCACCCGTGACTATACGACATCGACGTGAGTGATCAATTGCAATGCTTCGTGGCATTTGCCATTTACGCCTGTTGACGTAAGGACGCTTTTATATATTTTGTGATAAATATATGATATATCTATGATACATGCTTTCAGTTTAGTTGAGTAATTATATATTGTTTGTACCCTGAATCTAGTATAATGTAATTAGCTTAATCCGCAGTTATAAGGAACCATTTCATATCATTTCTAATTGTGTGTAAGAATATAAATATTGCCTTCATGTATGTTATGTAATTATATTCGTTAATTCTTCGTGGCATTTGCCATTTACGCCTGTTGACGTATAGACGCTTTTATATATTTTGTGATAAATATATGATATAGCTGTATATGCTTTCAGTTCTCCTTTCGGCATCCATTCATAAGGTTGTACCCCTTCCCTATGTATACAATCAAATAGTGTTGCCACGCAATATATTGTCGACGCAACCAAACTCCACCGACTGAGCCAACCGTGACATTTTCATTACAACACTATTCATTCTGTTTCTTCACTCACTATATCCCGTCGTTTATATAGAGGATCTTACATGAGTACTCATTCATTATTGAATTAATTAAACGAGTTGACAAAATGATATAATGCGAGGCTCTTGCCGAGCATTATATCATTTTTGCTAACGATGAAAATTCAATAATGAATGAGAACGAATGTTAGATTCTATTTATCACATAACTCACATATCGATTTTTATTGCATTTTGACTGTCGCTTTAAAAAGGTTATAATAGCGTAAATGAGTCTCCATTGCCCTTCCATAGTAAAGTTAGAATGTTGACAACCTGTTAAAAACTCAAACCTCGTTAGAATTCTGGGACACTTATTTTATCATGCAAATAAACGTCTGCTATTAAACATCAACAAGGAAATAGTGGGTTTAATACCTTCTAAGAAACATTTCTTCAGTTGTTAACACCGGGTCAAAGGTCAACACTATTTTACCCCTTGCAATTTCATACCCTGTCTACTTTCACTTCTCAAATTTATATCAAAAACTGTCGAAAAACATGATCAGCTGCATTTTTAAATATCAGCAACATGTCCAGAATACAGTTACAGCCAAAAAATAACAGGAAACTGCACTAAAAAAAGTTTTTAAAGAAAAAAAGATTAGCACTCTTTAATACAGAACTACTTTCGACTGCACCAGGCGAGCACATCCTGTTGATTTAGTGTAATTAAACCTTTAACACGCGAAACCGACATAAATCGTGGGAATTGGATCGCAGTCATTATCGATTTTTTTCACAGCGCATACTAGGCTTATTTGCTTACTTATATAACTAGTGGTATATCGCAAATATAGAATGGTGTTATGCCACTCCCACACCGTAAGTTATGTGATAAACGAGGATACGTATGCAGTAGTAAATAATGATACGTTGGTTACTGCTCTTTAAAAAACAAGCATTATCTAGTACTGTATGTATTGGAATGAATGAAGGAATGAATGAATGAATGGATGATGTTTTACGGCACGTCGACACATAAACATAAATTGTGCGCAAAAACTAATGACAGATGAAAAAATGAAGTATTAATTAAACATTATTGTAAATATATAAAGATAAAACTATTAAAACTAAGGGACGAATGAGATGTGTTGTTGAACGGTTTATCATCGCATTTTCATACAGGACGTTAGGGCCACCTCAGATAATCATGTAACGGGTCTGCTCTTCTACCGACTAATTATATTCCTATGGTTGTTTACGTGCTCGGAGTATACATGAGACGGCATTTGACGGACGAGACTAAGGAACTCGCTTCTAAATTGCCTATTGACACAAGGCGCCAGCGAGTAAATAATATATATATATACGAGAGAGTGTATATATATATATATCCGCGACGTAGTGTTTCTTAGTTTTGTCCCAATGATCTATACATAAACTACAGAAAGCTGACAGCAGTCGTAACAAAGACAATACAATTCCCGCACACGGGCACAATACAAATGGGTTAGCAAATATACTGAAGCGAAAAAGAAACGCAACTCGTGAAATTTCCGCTCTATATTGTATGTACAATATGCTGCTGTTAATCTTTTGGTGCATGGCTACGTCAGACCTTTCCTTTCGGAAAAAAAACACTTAAATAACACATAACAGGCATTTTTCTTCGTAAAACTGGTGTAACATTGAAAATTATGCTTTCAGCAGGGTGTCAGTTTTCAATCTTAAACCGGTGACAACATTGCAAATAATAAAGACACTCAGTTACATTTTTAAACATTGGTATTTTTTTTAATTTCTGAAGATCATCGTGCAATTGTGTTTTAACTGAAAGAAGTAGAGCTAATCGCATGTAACTGTTTCTCGCCATATGTTAATCTTTGGGACAAAGAGAATGAATGAATGAATGAACGAATGAATGAATGAATGAATGAATGAATGAATGAATGAATGAATGAATGAATGAATGTTGTTTTACGGCACGTCGTACTACATGAAATACAATATTGATTTGAACAAAAAAAAACAGCGGACTAGAAATCTAAAATGTTGCTTTTTTAAATGTTCTGAGTGTAGATGTAACATAGATATGTATTTGATTATCGTTTATGTGTCGTTGTTTTAACAAGGCATTTTGATATTTATCCTACTGCATTGTCAATAATCTCTTAACAGTTGTCTGTATTTAAAGTCTATAAGTCCGCCATCTTTTTTTTTTTAAAAAGTAAAAAAATGGATAGGTATGGTCAAGGGAAATGTTCAACCAACGCATCAGCAATGTAACCCAAACAGTACATGACGGTAAACATGTAACCACAATATCAGAAGGAATACTTTTATGGCAGGAAAGTTCAGTACAATTTTACTCAAAGTCGTTTTACTTTTTACGTGAAATAATTTGGTCCATATAATGGTCCATTTAGCAATCACAAGCAGACGAGAAATCATTTCTGAATATAATAAGCCATTTTATCATATCATCCAAATTTCGAAGTACACCTATTGTCAAGAAAATATGTCATGTGTTATTGTTATTTGGTTTGCATAGTTGTGTTATAGACACTATGTGTACGAATGAAACTTTCACGTGAATATGTTTTCGTTAAATACAACAGGTCCTGAGGCAAATCTTGTCTTTAATAGATCACCACTATTGACTCTACTTGCTTGCCACCTGACAATGCCCTTTAAACTTATCTACCCCCACGTAGATACGGAATGCGATACAGTACATCCAATTACGTATTCTTGATTTCCCTTGGATTAGCTTGATTTGTAATACAAGGACAACGCAGACTTATAAAACGCAAATTCCCTGAACGATGATGTATTCCTTTTGTTACACCTGGGTACAGTTTACACTCCACAATACCGTTAACTTGGTTATTCAGATTGGCTTTTCCGTAGAAATGCATAAATGTCATCAGTATAATGTTTAACTTGCGAGTAGTGTAACCTTTTGAACCCCTCACTGGGACACAAAACGAGTGTTATTAGACGTGAGATATGTTTCCAATATTAGTTAATCTAAGTTCATGGCCACTGTTATGTTACACTCTAAGTAATTAATTAATTCCAGAGGAAAAGCAATACACTTGTGAGTCGTCTTGTCAATTTGAAGGCAATCTTGAGAATAACCAGAACTTAGTGATTATAACTTTCATGAAGAATATGCTTATTCAAACGCAAATTTAAATAGTTGCAACAACGAATTCGGAAAACGTTTAACTTAGAGAATAATGCAGTGCAATCAATATAATACAAAAACACCTTTAAAACATACATTGAAAATGCACACACTGCATGATTCTCTAAAAGGGCTGCGAACTATACTGAAAGGAAAAAGAAACGCGACACGGCAATTTCCGCTATATATTGTATATACTCGTACTGCACACGTAATTCCACATAATATTCCAAAGGTATCACAAGATGTTTTGTAAAAAAAAAAAAAGTTGCAGTTGGAGAAAGGACACAACTGTGATGTTGTAGACGTTTTAATCACAGTACTCGTTGTAACAAGAAATTCATATATGTTGAATTTCCTCTTGAAAAAGTGAGCTATTTCAGTACCGTATTAAACGTAAAGAGCTTGCAAAATTTTGCATCCTACGTTGAATACTATTTGCTGTGTTATGTGTTGTTTTAGTCTTATTTTCCGAAAGGAAAGGTCTTACGTAACTATGTACCATTCCATTATCAGCAGCATATTGTACATACAATATACAGCGGAAATTCCCGAGTTGCGTTTCTTTTTCGTTTCAGTATATTTTATCATGAACGACAATTAATAGCAATTACTCGGAATTCTAAACGAGCATACTAAATGTATAGTATAATATTAATGTAAATATTAGTTGTTTGGGATTGGTGAAACATTTTTTGCTGGTGACCGTTCCAAGCCGGTACCCTTATTGTCAACCCCAATATATGTTATTTCGCATACTTTGATTCTTGTAACTGTTGTTTGTTTTGAATGTTCATTACGTGGTCCGAGTATTAACTTGCATACACCATCCAACCCCTTCTCCAATAATCGAAAACGGGGTTGGCTGGGGTATGAAATAAAACCATTAATTTCGGCTTAAAACGTCGGTAAAATTAACTTTAATTTGGCAGTGAATTTGGAATCTTGTAATATAGTGTAATTGCACTGAAATTACCAGTCAGAAAAAGTCACTATTTTGTTGAATGTCACTATTTATTCATATTAATTTACATGCAAAACACAGTAATTATAACTAATCTTACTCTGTATTCTTTCAATTCAATTCAATTGAATTGAATTCAATTCAATTCAATTATTTTATTCAGCATAAACATCATACAATGTTCATCGCCTATTACAATACGACTATAAATATCATAAGAAGTTTTAGTGATTTTGACGCAGCATGTCACGTTTACTCGCACAATGTAATTAGGAAGTTCTGAACTAACGAGACGATGTGATTAAAGTGAGTACAAAATATCATTATTTGTCAATTTAAAGTCGGACCCCTAGACCCCTTTGAAAAGCCAATGAATGATCCTAAAAATGACCCCTTAGTTACAAGGAAATTCATTCTGTACAGCAATACGTGCTATCCTGGGTTACGCACCAGGTTTAATTTCAGCAAGTTATGCCCGATTCCGTCCTAGCTATATGGTGTATTTGAGGTTTAAACCTTAACAGTATGGTTCCAACATCATATTTTGATGGATATAAGTGTTTTATCATGAACTGGAACATTTTTATAATTTAAGATATTTCTAGAAAAATCATGATGTAATCCCTTTAAAGGCCGGCAAAATCTACTTGTGATTGATAATTATGTGTGTAATCCCGCCTTGTATCACCTTACATGACGAGAGTTTGAGGAGTTCTTTGGATTTATTTCAAACATATTAAATTAAAATACTTTGCAATCATAAATGTGTACAAGGAAATAAAAGGAAATGTTTATATAGTTAGTTTATGTGACACAGTATATAATAGTACGTACAAAAAATGACTGAAAACAGGGACTGATTAAAAAACACGATTTTGGTAATTGTCTGGAAATTTGTTTAAAGATTACTCTGTTTTGTCGTCTTAAAGAAAACAAAATTTAGAGATTTCAAACAAATCCTTCTTACCAAATGCGACCAATGCTGGTGTATTTTTATAGTACAATGTGTTGGCGCCTGATTAACCAACACGCGTACAAATTACCCGCAGTAAACTATTGTTTGAATTGGTATCACGAACATTAACTAACCAATCAGATGAAACTAACCCTATACCGTAATACAAACATTTTGGCAATTCTAGTTTGATCCGAAATATACTCCTCAGAATAATTTAAGGACAATGTTTAGTTTTTGTCAATTTTGCAATTTTGAAGTTTAGTTGTATTCTTTTACAATTGCGACATTACACACATGCTTTGACCTTTCTGTATATTTATATGAAATCCAGAATATTAGAGATTAGGTACTTGTTACTGTTCCAATTTGTGGTCCTTAAATTATTTTGAGGAATATACATGGTATCTATATATGTTTCTTTTAAAGAGAGAAATAATTCAATATGTTAAACAGGTTAAATTACTACTTACAGGTGCCTACACGTGCTATGAAAATGATAATACGCTTGTTATCTGGTGCTAGAGAGCTTTCTGCCTCTAGTAACATGTATACGTTTTCAAGTTACATCAGGCTGCCATAAGAAGCGATCTTATCTTATCATTCTTTTTCTTGGATTGTTTAAAATGTATATTTTGTATAAACAAAATATAGCGTAATGCATACAAAAATGCATTAGAAAACTTACTTCTATCAAGCCCAATCTTTGTGGCTTTAAAGTAGAATTTCGGTTGAGCCGGTGCTAGGAGACGTGAGAGGTGTTGCATCCTACATTACATCTCATGAACAGACTCAATAAAACCGAGTCTTCTACTTTTATCTCTTGTTTGTGTTTGTTGCTTCCAAGGGATCCACTTTTCAGTATTTATTCTTATATGTCTTGCAAAACAACAAATCCATGGAGTAATAACCATGCATTGCACTTGAAACAAAGTATAATGTTTCGTTATAAGTATTTAATATGGTCCACAGTACCACCTCAACATTTACAAATCTATACTTACGAAGCTATCCGAGTTTATTGTTACTTGTATGTATATATACATATATAGCATTATAGTGTAGGTATGAACGAACTAATCCAGTTAATCAGTGGACGACTTACAAAGCACGTAGCTTTAGGGTGTGATAGCAACCACAAACTTGCTATATGTGTAGATGTTCAATGTACATCATTGCAGAAAAAAGACGTATGCGTGGTGTCTTGCCAATGTCAATATTAAGCCATCATCCGATCAAAATACGTTTATGATGCGTAATGAGCATGCCCTGATTGACGACACTGTGTTTAATGGATTGTAATGACGTTTGTGCGTGCAGAACTATATATTTGCAGTCAACGCGTTCATACCGATATTTTGAGATCGCTGAGCCAGATATGTATTTACAGATATCAGTAGTACACTCTCAAATACTTTTGTTTTCTTCTTTAATTCCGAATAGGTGGTACCACTACTCCAGGCTTTAATGGTTCTGAGTATTGTTTAATCACCCTTAGGATATATGTTGCCTGCTTTTTGTCTTGCCCACGAAAGTGTGTAGCGAGACATAGCAGTCACTTTTCCGGCGGCGGCGGCGGCCGCATGTTAAATCAACTATATCTCAACAACCGCTGCTCGAAATTTTCTGAAACTTTGTCAGATGCTTTGCTGGTTCAACGGACATCACGTAATGCCAAAACTACCAAGGTCAAGGGTATATTTTGCGTCATTTTCCCAAAACTTAACCTTGGTTAGGTAACAGCCTCAGTCAACTGTATGTGATTGTCTCATTTTCTTTGCTTGATACTTGGTCGTATGTATTGATGGCATAGGTGGACATCACTGAACGACAAAAGTTATCAAGGTCAAGGTCATATTTTGCTTATTTACCCCAAACATAACCTTGGTTAGGTAACTTAACCTTGATTAGGTAATTTAACCTTAGTTAACTTTATGTGATTGCCTGACATTATGTCTTTGATACTTGGTCATATGTATTATTGCCATTGGTGGACCTCGCTGAACGACAAAAAATACCAAGGTCAAGGTCATGTTTTGCGTTATTTACCCTAAACTTCAGTTTGGTTAGGTAAGTTAACCTCAGTAAACCTTTTCTGATATCTTTTTTTTTGTTTGTTTGATACTTGCTCATATGTATGTTGGCATTGGTGGACATGACTGAACGACAACAGTTACCAAGTTACCAAGGTCAAGGTCAAGGTCAAATTTGCGTTAAATTCCCCAAACTTAACTTCAGTTAACTTTATGTGATTGTCCCACTTTATATCTTTGATACTTGGTCATATGTATTGCTGGCACTGGTGGACATCGCTGTACGACAACAAATACCAAGGTCAAGGTCATATTTTGCGTTTTTTTCCCCAAACTTAACCTTAGTTAGCTAACTTTGATTATGCTAACTTTGATTATGTAACTTAACCTCAGTAAAATTTATGTGATTGCCTGACTTTATGTCTTTGATACTTGGTCATATGTAATGTTGGCATTGGTGGACATCGCTGAACGACAAACATATCAAGGTCAAGGTCATATTTGCGTTATTTTACCAAAACTAAACCCTGGTTGAACCACTTAACCTTAGTAACTTAACTTCTTATGATTATCTCGCTTTTATTTGTTTGATACTTGGTCATATGAAGTGTTGTCTTTGGGGACATCATTTAAGCACAAATTTAATAAAATATTTCATATGCCGTTTGCCGCGGTGGGCAAGACACGTTCAGACCGAGGTCTTGTTAATTTAGTCTTTTGACTGTTACTTGTGATACGCAGGCATCATAACCTCTGTTCACAGCTGAATTCCATTTTGGTTATTTCGCCCATTGTTTTTCGTTTAGGACAAAGCATTTTGTTAGAAACTGGGACCATACGCCGCTGGCCATAGAATGGTGTGAAAATACCTCATTGAGGGTTCCATGTTTACCGTCATATGCATATCATCTTCGGGATGGGTCAAATGTCTGTACTATTGACATTTTAAATATTGAGTTCTGCTCAACCTGGGGCTAGAGGGCGTGAAAGGTAACAAGCATTTTTCACTACCATTCAATAGTCTCAATCAAACCGAGATTGCAATATTTTTTGTATTGATCTCTTTTCATATAATCTTTTTGAATACTCATTTACAATCTAAAGCAAACCAACGCGTAGACACTAATATGGATTTCAGTACATATACTACACATGTTATAATTACGATACATCTTGTTTATATGTATGTGTCGACGTGCCGTAAAACATCAACATCTTGTTTAAATGTATGTGTCGACGTGCCGTAAAACATCAACATCTTGTTTATATGTATGTTTCGACGTGCTGTAAAACATCAACATCTTGTTTAAATGTATGTGCCGACGTGCCTTAAAACATCAACATCTTGTTTATATGTATGTGTCGACGTGCCGTAAAACATCAACATCTTGTTTATATGGGTCGACGTGCCGTAAAAAAACATCATTCATTCATTCATTCATATTTGTTTTTCTATTACAGCGTGAGAGCGGGCCGCTAAGCGCTACCGCACTTCGTCAATGAGCCATTGTTTCGTAGTAGTTGTCTGACTTCCGTCAGATTTTCTGGAGATTTAATGGGTTTCAGAATCTCGTCATTTTTAATTAATTGCTGTCGAGTATCTTGTCTTAACTATTCTCAGTGTGTGTTTTCTGGGTAGACTATTTCTTAAAAAAACGTATTTTCGGAATGGGCAATTAATCATTTCAAACAATAACAGAAGCAAAGTATAGACTGTTTTATTGTAAGCTAAATGTAATACATTAAAAAACACAAAAAACGAAAAACAACAAAAACCAAAACAACGTACATTCATCATATACAAAAGTAATCATACAAAACATCTGTACAATGGCAAGTGCATATGTTTATCCGTATTCTGTTAATTATGTGCTGAGGACATGTCCTCACATTTTCTGTCTGGAAGTGTATCTTCCCTCGCATAAAGGCTTGGGGAATACAGTTTATAGACATGGAATAATTATAAATGCCACACGTAAATAATAAAACAACTCAAATTAAAAGACGTGATGTCAAAATCGATTGTATGTGCCATTTGTTTTATTCTTAAAAACATTTAAGTATTTAAAAACATTTAGGCAAACAACTGATTTCTCTCTTAGTAAAAGTTGATAATTATATAAAAAATTCGAACAGAAAATGTAACATCCAAGGACCAAAGTCAACCGAAAGCACTCATGGAAACAAACAACAATTTTAAATATGAATTAAAGGCGAGACACGACATCACAAACATAAAAGTTTTTTTTCGATTTACAGCTAATAATGGAAAATAAGCAAAATATACGACTTCAATTTTGTCATTGTTAATTATCACCTCATAGACAGTAATGTTGTTTCCCGATCATCGGCTTAATGATATGGGGTTTATGTTTCTCAACGTATTTTTTTTTTTCTTGAGCTTGTAGTCGAGATGCGAATTTTAATATAATTAGTAACTTTAAGTTTGTAAAAATTAAAAAGCTACTTCATCAGGACTACAGTTATAATACGCTTCGAAAACCTTTGATTAGTTGTATTATGGTACCACTGATCTACTTTTAAAACATGAATTAAATTAAGAACTCATCTGCGACAAAGACTGTCATAACCTGAAATATATGGTGACGGGATTTACAAACTTCGAAAGATCCTAGGTCATGATCACTTTCGTACAAACTTTTTTAAACTTATTTAAACGTTTATCAATAGAGGTTATGCCCTTATTATTTTACAACACACTGCGTATTTAGTGGTTAACACCATTTCGTTCGCCACTTTTTTTCCTCTTCGATTGTGCGATGGCCGGACAGATTGAGGACCCTATATTGACGTATACATCCATCCTGAAAGGACGTGTATCTCCAATCTTGTATTTTGGTGTTGATCAGGCATCTGACAAAAATAAGTATGAAAGTTGGACAGGAAATGCAGCTTTCACAGAAATCAGTAAACCCCAAACCACACAAAATGACAAACATGTATGGCAATGTTAATAAGGAATAAAGGCATATGACGTCACAAACACAACCCGCGTTGACAATAGAGCTACCGCCTTGGAACGATCAGTGGCAAAAAATGCCGCTGGGGTTTAAACCAGGTTATATGGTGCACCAAATCTCACATTTACCCTACTGTCACCCCATTAAAACGGGACAGTGTAAATAAAGAAATCCCCGCCATGAACTATTCTCTAACCAACAAGGCAGCATTAATAGGCAATATAAGTAAAACACAAAGATGCTCGTGTATATTTAAATACAAAACAAAAATTTGCCTAGAAAGCCACAAAGAAGGTACTCAGTGACTTGGCAGAAGCCAGAGCAACACACGAATAAACCATTGAGGGCACGACAAGTACGTGTGTTGTGTTTTTTATGTCTTTTTGTATACATATATACATGATTATCATTGTGTTTTGCTTTTATTGTCTGCTAATGATGCCTATATTGTTAGAGTATATAGTCAGACGGGGATGTCTTTATTTACACGATACCTTTGTAATGGGATGGAATACGATAAGGGTGAGATATGTGCACCATAGCATATTGTTTAAACGCATAGCCACCTTTTTGACATTTTTATGTTTGTGGTGTCGCATGATCTTTCCTTGTAAATGATTGATTGTTCCCTGTGAATGTCCATTTCCTGTAGGACTTGTATACATGCATTTTTTTTATTAAAAACAAATACATTTTCTATGACAGAGGTCACAGGTCAAGGTCACTGTGCTTATTTTGATATGCGACACACCGATATCCCAAGATGTAGTCAAATATCAAGTTTGGTATCTCTAAGTGTCACAGTATTGAAAATACGATCCGGACAAGCATTTTCTATGACAGAGGTCACAGGTCAAGGTCACAGTGATCTTTTTTGGTAAGCTACATACCGCTATCCCAAGATGTATAAACATATCAAGTTTGGTATCTCAGTGTTATAGTATTGAAAATATGGCCCGGACAAGCATTTCGGAAGGGCGGACGGACGGACTAAAGGACGGACGGACTGACGGACGGACAGGGTGCAAACCTATAGTCCCCCCCCCCCCCACACACACACCCCACACCCCCGGCACCGGTGGGGGACTCATAACAAACACCTCTACTATAGTCATGCGAGATTTCACTAAATTATTCCAATTGATATTTACTGTATTTCCCTGTGAAACATCTTTATCTTACGGACACTTATAGGAGGCTAGACAATGTTTTACCCAGGGGGTATTCAAGCTGAGACAGAAATAACCATTTTATAACAAAACGGTTATGTCAATAATTGCAAAACACAATATACAAAGTCTATATGGTGACGGAAATGATAACGTTCCTCGAGTGACACATTAATAGACAGATAATTGCAGATCGAGAACTTCATAAGACGGCTTTGTCACATAATATAACTGACAGTGGTTGTCATATGATAGAACCAATTAGAGGGCAATGCCATAAACAATTTTCCGGAGAGTACTTATAAAGCGACAGTTTGACAATTTTTTCATTATGAGAGGACAATTTAAACTATTTCTACAAAGATAGTCTCATAAAATATTACCTACTGCACTGATATATACAATTCGTAAATAGTACTAATGGCAATCGCAAGACCGTTTCTATCTATTTCATCTGATATTTCTCTTTTGAACTTGTATACAAACGAGAACTGTAAA
Source organism: Cyrtodaria siliqua (assembly GCA_037043455.1). Lineage (NCBI taxonomy): Eukaryota > Metazoa > Mollusca > Bivalvia > Adapedonta > Hiatellidae > Cyrtodaria > Cyrtodaria siliqua. Next base: position 66,785 of record JAWPHD010010507.1, read on the forward strand.
CTTGCATCACAAGAATCGTATATTAAGGTAAGTGATACATGCAATAGTGCAAATACATTGTATACATTTTAGTTTTGATGGTTTCCATGCATGAAAACAGACGTACAGACTTACTATGAGTTATATTCTAGAGGTGTATTAATATTTAATAAAATATTATGAAAAATGTATTTCACGTAAAATACTCACATTTAAATTAATCATGTAAACTATTTTTATGCGATAGAAATAAGAGTAAAACAAAATTGTATTGGCTATGGGATATGTATGTTTTGTCAAATACTGTCTGGATAATAGCAAAATACAGGTTATTTGCTGCCATTATAATCAAAACTCTATACAGTCTATTAAATCATTTTTCAATTATTTCAAGAAACTCATTACTCAGTGAGTAATGCAAACACTCAAAATATTCATTTTCATGAAAAGTAGAACTTTTGAGTAATGAGCATATGAGTTTCTGATATAGCAAATTCTAAACAAAAAATAGTTCTAAAATGATTTAATAGACTGTTGATATAAAGATAAGGAAAACATCAGTTCTAACAAGCATTGTTTTGAAGTTTCGTATATTCTGGACATACAACTCGGGTTTGATTCTCCGTCTTGGCTTTGTAAGATACAGTTACAAAGATATTCTGCCCACCAGAATATATGAGATCATATGGGAAGCCATAACCGTCAAAATGTGGATATTTACAAACCATTCAATGACAGGCCATTTAATTCAACATGTAGTCATTTGATGACGTACATATTGATTCGATGCGACGTGTAAACTCGGTTCATTCGTTACAAAGTGAATTGATACGGTTCAAAGTGAAATGATACGATGTAACATTTCAAACCATACGACGCAAAGTCATATGATGACGTACATATTGATTCGATGCGACGTGTAAACTCGGTTCATTCGTTACAAAGTGAATTGATACGATGTAAAATTTCAAACCATACGACGCAAAGTCATTTGATGACGTACATATTGATTCGATGCGACGTGTAAACTCGGTTCATTCGTTACAAAGTGAACTGATACGGTTCGAAGTGAAATGATCGGGCGAAAACACAGTCGGTGCGATGCAAACGCAATCCGTTCGACAGAAACTGATTTCATTACGTCAAAGTGAAACGATGCGACATCTTGCGGCGATATTTGCCACATCACTTGCAGGGTTATTTCCCCTACATAATATATGATAAATCAAAGTACTTAAAGTACTGAGAATGCAAGGTTTGATAGGAAAGACTGTATGGATATTTGCACGATCAAACAAATTTCCATAAATTTTACATAGTTTTAGCCAACTTGGCGATCTTTGACGACCTACCAAAATCTTAGAGGGTCAATCCATTCCAAATATATTGTGATCAATTGTCATTAAACTGTTTCAAATCTAGACTAGAATATTATTTTATGAAATTGCTGATGGATATACAGATTTGTGATTGGTTTTCATGGCCAAACTGTCACTCAAGATGACTTCCATGTCTAAAATTATGTCATTTACAGAGTGGCGTGTATTAAGTAATCTTCCGGGAACAAGATGCACAAGAGGGCCTGTATCACTCTACTGGCTTGAATAGTCTAAGGCCGGAAAACAGTTTTTGTCTCGCCTATTCGAAGAAAAAAAGAGACATAGGTGTTGCTTCTCCGGCGGCGGCGGAGGCGTCAACATTCAAGTTTTGCGTTTAGGTCATTTTCTCACAAACTGTATGCACTAGACCTTTCAAACTTTGCTTGTAGTTGTATCTTGGGTGGTACATTGCAACGTGACAAAGCAAATCTGGAAGTGACCTTGACCCTCCAAGCAAAGGGCAGATAACTTAATAATTTTTAGGTTCAACTTTTGCGTTTAGGTCACTTTTTCACAAACTGTATGCACTAGACCTTTCAAACTTTGCTTATAGTTGTATCATGGATGGTACATCGCAACGTGATAAAGCAAATGTGGAAGTGAGCTTGACCCTCCAAGCAAAGGGCAGATAACTTAATAATTTTTAGGTTCAACTTTTGCGTTTAGGTCACTTTTTCACAAACTGTATGCACAAGACCTTTCAAACTTTGCTTATAGTTGTATCTTGGGTGATCAACGTGATGAAGCAAATGTGGAAGTGACCTTGACCCTCCAAGCAAAGTGCAGATAACTTAATAATTTTTAGGTTCAACTTTTGCATTTAGGTCACTTTTTCACAAACTGTATGCACTAGACCTTAAAACTGTGCTTATAGTTGTATCTTGAGTGGTACATCACAACGTGACAAAGCAAATGTGAAAGTGACCTTGACCCTCCAAGCAAAGGGCAGATAACTTAATTGTTACCTTCAACTTTTGCGTTTATGTCACTTTTTCACAAACGGTATGCACTCTTTGCTTATAGTTGTATCTTGAGTGGTACATTGCAACGTGACAAACTAAATGTGGATGTGACCTTCACCATCCAAGCAAAGGGCAGATAACTTTAATTGTGACATTTACATCACTCTCTCATGAACTATAATTATGCACTAGATGTTTTAAACCTAATTTATAGCTTAATCTTTGGAAGAAAACATATTCTATTTTGACATAGTTGTGTCTTGGGTAGTGCATCTTTTTGGATCCATGGATTTCATCTGTGACCTTGACCTACTTTCTGGAGCTAATAATTTTTAGCTCTACTGGCCAAGGGCCTTCACTTTTCATCCGATCTTTACAAAACTTTAACATATTGTTAATATCCATGATAGCTCGCACAAGTTCGAAAACCAGCCAGATCAGACTAGTAACAGCGGAGTTATGGCCCTTGGTTTAGTTAAAAATGCTATATTTTGCCTCGTTAATACGACAGGGCTTTCATTTTTCATCTGATCTTTACCAAACTTTACCAGATATTTTGCCTTTTTTTTAAATTTGTTTTAAATATATATATAATGATTTATTTTTTGATTATTTTTATTTCTTTTTATTTTATTTTATTTTGTATTTGATATATTTATTGGTTTATTGTTTTTAATGTTTTTTGTTGATTTTTTTGATGTTGTTTTTAAAAAAAAAAAATTATATATATATATATATTTTTTTTTATTTCATTATTTTTTTCGGTTCGTTGATTTTTGATGGAGTTACTGTCCCTTGACATTTTTACTTTTAAATTTCTTGTCGGCTCTACTCCTCCTATAGCCTTGTTGGATTTCGACTAAACTTGGCAGGAAGCATCGGTAAGATGTCTAGTTGTGCATATCGCGCTTTTTCCCAGTTCGCTGATTTATGACGGAGTTATGGCACTTTCACATTTAAATTTCTTGACGGCGCTACTCCTCCTAAACTTTCTACAAAATTTGACAGGAAGCCTCAGTATGATGTCTAGTTGTGCAAATCGCGGTATATCAATGAAATCTCGGACAAGTTCGAAAACCGGCTAGATCTAGTTAGTAACGACAGGTTATGGCCCTTGATTTGCTGAAAAATGCTATATTGTATTTCCTTTGTTAAATTTGTATTTACTTCATTTTTTATCTGATCTTTACCATATTTGTTTAGAATGTTAATATAACCCCGTTCCCCACCACCCCGCCCCATTTTTATAAAATTTCATTCATAGAAGTGGGACAAATTAAAAAATACCCATGCCAGACTAGACACAGCAGACTTATTTCCCATGATTACCAGGTGAGCGATCTAAGGCCATCCTATCCCTGTTATTTTTGCAATGTTTGAAAAAAAATACTGATGGGAATTTTATGTCTACAACCCTTGATGTAAGAGCCGTTTTAGCCAGTGAGAGCATCCACAGGCCCTCTTGTGCCTCTTGTTTTTAATAGAATAGCATTTAACTTTTAAACAAATGCACTTAAATGTCCTCTCAGCAAACGGCAAACTCCATTGTTTTTAGTTACTAAAATGTTTACAACCTCATTTAAGCATCATTGATCGTTTTATTTTTAAGTCCAGCCCCCGTTAGGCGAGACATGTGAATCCACGGATTTCTTGTTTAAAAAATCAAAGGCTATAACTCTGATGTGTCTAGTCTGATGCAACTGGTTTTGAACTTGTCCAAGTTCAGTGGCGTAACCTAGAAAACGTCTTCTGCTGCAGGGACAAATAACTTAACAAGAGGCACTACCCGTTGATTCAACTTCTCTATGTCTGTCCCACACATTGAAAAGAAACTTTACTGTAGTATTAACTAAAAAAAAATACAAATCTAGCTACCTAGCTACCGTATTTTACCTTGTATAGTACGCAGTTTTTTTACTTCTTTTAAGGTTTCCGAAAGGGGTGCGCGTACAAATTACAATACAAGGAAACAATACAATAAGCTTTTTTTCTTGCATTTTATATGCAGAAAATCGATGTTAGACTGCAGAAAATCGCCGATAAAAACATCGGGGACGAAAGACAGACATTTGTGAATGCCGATAATACTTTATTTTTTCCGTGACTTACTCGCTTTATACAAGTAATTAATTGACTTAATTCGACTTAGAATGAATAAAGTTTATTAAAAAGCCCTTGTATTTATATAAAATTTGTTGTAGAATTTCAATAAATGCTAGCTCGAAGAACAGTGACAAGGTTTTAAATTGTTTAATTAACCAACAGCAAGACATATTGTTATGCTTAAATACTTTACAAACACCAAGCATGAAATATTGTATGCTTAAATACTTTGCAAACACTATTACCATTTATACATTCTCCTTGTAGTATTTAATTACCCTCCCGTAAAAGCATAAGCTTTCCTCTTCTTTTAGTTAAAAGTTTCACTCAAAAATATTCAAAAAAATGTGGGGAAAAAACTTACTTTTTGCAAATTGGAATGGTACCATTTTTTCGGTACAACTTATATAAGGAAAAAACTCACTGACCAATCAAGATACTGCAATGATATAATTTTGAATACCTGTACCTATGATTGGCCTTTCATAGATGGTATTTTTAAGAAATTCCTGAAGCAAATTTCGGATGTCAATGGATTTAAAATGGGCCATGTTTGGGCCCTTGTAATGTAATCAGATACCCATTTTGCTATAAATTGCTTAGAGTTTTTCTTTTTTTAAAAAATCAATGATGCTTTTCCAATAATTTGCAACAATTTCCATCAGAATTCTAAATGCTGTGAATTGCCAATCCTTGTCACAATATATTTGGAATGGATTGACCCTCTAAGATTTTGGTAGGTCGCCAAAGATCGCAAAGTTGGCTAAAACTATGTAATATTTATGGAAATTTGATCGTGCAAATATCCATACAGTCTTTCCTATCAAACCTTGCATTCTCAGTACTTTTAGTACCTTGATTTATCATATATTATGTAGGGGAAATAACCCTGCAAGTGATGTGGCAAATATCGCCGCCAGATGTCGCACCGTTTCACTTTGCACGTAATGAAATCAGTTTCTGTCGAACGGATTGTGTTTGCATCGCACCGACTGTGTTTTCCCCCGATCATTTCACTTCGAACCGTATCAGTTCACTTTGTAACGAATGAACAGAGTTTACACGTCGCATCGAATCAATATGTACGTCATCAAATGACTTTGCGTCGTATGGTTTGAAATTTTACATCGTATCATTTCACTTCGAACCGTATCAATTCACTTTGTAACGAATGAACCGAGTTTACACGTCGCATCGAATCAATATGTACGTCATCAAATGACTTTGCGTCGTATGGTTTGAAATTTTACATCGTATCATTTCACTTTGAACCGTATCAATTCACTTTGTAACGAATGAACTGAGTTTATACGTCGCATCGAATCAATATGTACGTCATCAAATGACTTCATGTTGAATTAAATGGCCTGTCATTGAACGGTTTGCAAATATCAACATTTTGACGGTTATGGCTTCCCATAGTATGATCAAAACAGAGAAACCCGGTTCAGGCATGCAGTGCGTCTCTCATCGGCATTACATCACGTAATTTATATTAACAATCGGCTTCCAAAGAAACTGATCGTTTTCAAGAGCTGGTCTCTGCAGTAATCACCCTGCCATTTATTTTCCCGAGAATTTCCCACTTCATTTGCACATATAATTTAATATCTGACGACACTCGTGTATCGATCGATAGGAAACGACGAGCCGCAAAATATAAATTCGAAAGATTAAACGATGTATGACGCCCTCATGTTAAATAAGTGACAGTCAAACGTTTTCGTAAAGCGTTGCTCCAAATGAATTTCATGTGTATTTAGCTATATTTGTGATGCCAGCGGGGAAGGTCGACGGTGAAGTATATGAACGAGATTCTATTAACTTAAAGTTATTTTTTAATTCTTTTAATAAGGGGTCGACTATTTTATCTCAGGAGTGGGCCTGGCATTTTCCTTCGAGTTCACCTACCTCCCCAAAGCCCCGCACCCCCACCCAAAAAACAATATCAAATGTCCGATGCCTAACATGTATTATCTCCTATTTACATATAGCAGTTTATTTATGACAACAAAGAGAATAGAAAAAAATTCTCCATCATAGCAATGGTTAAATTGAATTGTAATACAATGTGTTAATATGTGTATCTTACGATTTATTGCAATTATCGACTATTGTACGGTACCATGTGGGATGATTCTCCGACCCCCATGTACCTATGACGGGGAAAATAAATGGGCCTTTTATATATAAAAAGCTGGCCAAATAAAAAATAAATATTAAAGTTATTTCAACACCGCTTACAAGTATGCCATTTTCTAAAATCCATGGTCTACGATCACAATAATAGCCTACATGTAGATGTTTAGTTTACTAATAGCCTCCTGGTCATTGAGGCAAAACGAAAAAAAAGCTGAAGCGGAAAATCCTCAGGAAGAACAAACAACAAGGGGATAATTAGAAGAAATAAAGCCTGTCTACAATAAAAATAGTAAAATACAATTCAGTAAAAAAATTCAATATCGATGAACGTGAAGTATTTACTTTCGTGAGAGAGTGAAACAATGTTTGATGTTCCACATTTCTACTTACCAATTGCTTTCCTCGTGAACTAATTTGGACCTATTCACCTGTACCTTCATCTGGAGTTCTTTAATTAGTTACTTAATGTCCTTAGTCTTACCCATTTTCCCTTTATTTTGAGGTCCTGCTCCTTTCCAATTGCATTCCATTGTATCTAGTATATCTAGGGGCGTCAGTGGCCGAGTGGTTAGAGTCTCGAACTTGAAATTACTTGTCCCTCACCGCTGTAGGTTCGATCCCTCAGGGGCCTAGGAATCTTTATGTGAGGAAGCTATCCAGCTGGCTTGCGGAACGTCGGTGGTTCTACCCAGGTGCCCGCCCGTGCACGAAAATTACCCGGAGGGGCACCTGGGGTCTTCCTCCACCATTGGAAGCTGGAAAGTCACCATATGACCTTAGCTGTTAATCCAATTCAATCAATTCAATCTAGTATATCTTAACCGAGAAAACTTCAAGTTCGATGTGAGTACACGGTGACATACGCCCAACATAGCAATACTGAAGAAAATTCTTCCATGATCCTTCAAATAGACCAATCCGTTCGATGATTATATACATTAAGTATCGTTGCGAATAATGTGCATCTATAATAAGACATTTGAAGACTGTCCGACAAGTATGAACATTGTAATTATCATGATTATAGTTGAATTAGATAAAATCACTTAGCCGACATATTTCTTTTTCATGTCTTCTTGTATAACAGTGTATTGCTTGCAGTGTCGTATGATACAAGCCGACTACGCACAAATGGTGTAAAGGAAAAATACGATTTTTTCTCGGTTAAACACGTATTAGACCATATGGAATAGAGATTACAAAGAAATGTTGGCTGAACTATACGTTTGCTCTGTTAACCACATGTATCACCAGATGGAAAAGAGAGTACAAATAAATGTTGGGTGAACTATACCTTTGATACGTGAACCATGTGCATGACCAGATGGAAAAGGGAGGGAGTACAAAGAAATGTTGGTTCTATTATACGTTTGTCCGTTAACCACATGTATGACCATATGGAATATAAAGTACAAATACATGTTGGGTGGACTATACGTTTGTTCCTTAGACCACGTGTTTGACCGTATGAAATATAGAGTACAAATCAATATTGGGTGGACTATACGTTTGTTCCTTAGACCACGCGTTTGATCGTATGAAATATAGAGTACAAATCAATATTGGACTATACGTTTGTTCCTTAGACCACGTGGTTGACCGTATGAAATATAGAGTACAAATCAATATTGGGTGGACTATACGTTTGTTCCTTAGACCACGTGTTTGACAGTATGAAATCTACAGTACAAATCAATATTGGGTGGACTATACGTTTGTTCCTTAGGCCACGTGTTTGACCTTATGAAATATAGAGTACAGATCAATATTGGGTGGACTATACGTTTGTTCCTAAGACCACGTGTATGACCATATGGAATATACAGTACAAATACATGTTGGGTGGACTATACGTTTGTTCCTTAGACCACGTGTTTGACCGTATGAAATATAGAGTACAAATCAATATTGGACTATACGTTTGTTCCTTAGACCACGTGTTTGACCGTATGAAATATAGAGTGCAAATCATTATTGGGTTGACTATACGTTTGTTCCTTAGACCACGTGTTTGACCGTATGAAATATAGAGTACAAATCAATATTGGACAATATTTTTGTTCCTTAGACCACGTGTATGACCGTATGGAATATACAGTACAAATACATGTTGGGTGGACTATACGTTTGCTCCTTAGACCACGTGTTTGACCGTATGAAATATAGAGTACAAATCAATATTGGGTGGACTATACGTTTGTTCCTTAGACCACGTGTTTGACCGTATGAAATATAGAGTACAAATCAATATTTGGTGGACTATACGTTTGTTCCTTAGACCACGTGTATGACCGTATGAAATATACAGTACAAATACATGTTGGGTGGACTATACGTTTGTTCTTTAGACCACGTGTTTGACCGTATGAAATATAGAGTACAAATCAATATTGGGTGGACTATACGTTTGTTCCTTAGACCACGTGTTTGACAGTATGAAATATAGAGTACAAATCAATATTGGGTGGACTATACGTTTGCTCCTTAGACCACGTGTTTGACCGTATGAAATATAGAGTACAAATCAATATTGGGTGGACTATACGTTTGTTCCTTAGACCACGTGTTTGACAGTATGAAATATAGAGTACAAATCAATATTGGGTGGACTATACGTTTGTTCCTTAGACCACGTGGTTGACCGTATGAAATATAGAGTACAAATCAATATTGGGGGGACTATACGTTTGCTCCTTAGACCACGTGTTTGACCGTATGAAATATAGAGTACAAATCAATATTGGGTGGACTATACGTTTGTTCCTTAGACCACGTGTTTGACCGTAAGAAATATAGAGTACAAATCAATATTGGGTGGACTATAATTTTGCTCCTTAGACCACGTGTTTGACAGTATGAAATATACAGTACAAATCAATATTTTTGGGTGGACTATACGTTTGTTCCTTAGACCACGTGGTTGACCGTATGAAATATAGAGTACAAATCAATATTGGGGGGACTATACGTTTGCTCCTTAGACCACGTGTTTGAGCGTATGAAATATAGAGTACAAATCAATATTGGGTGGACTATACGTTTGTTCCTTAGACCACGCGTTTGATCGTATGAAATATAGAGTACAAATCAATATTGGGTGGACTATACGTTTGCTCCTTAGACCACTTGTTTGACCGTATGAAATATAGAGTACAAATCAATATTGGGTGGACTATACGTTTGTTCCTTAGACCACGTGTTTGACAGTATGAAATCTACAGTACAAATCAATATTGGGTGGACTATACGTTTGCTCCTTAGACCACGTGTTTGACCGTATGAAATATAGAGTACAAATCAATATTGGGTGGACTATACGTTTGTTCCTTAGGCCACGTGTTTGACCTTATGAAATATAGAGTACAGATCAATATTGGGTGGACTATACGTTTGTTCCTAAGACCACGTGTATGACCATATGGAATATACAGTACAAATACATGTTGGGTGGACTATACGTTTGTTCCTTAGACCACGTGTTTGACCGTATGAAATATAGAGTACAAATCAATATTGGACTATACGTTTGTTCCTTAGACCACGTGGTTGATCGTATGAAATATAGAGTACAAATCAATATTGGGTGGACTATACGTTTGTTCCTTAGACCACGTGTTTGACCGTATGAAATATAGAGTGCAAATCATTATTGGGTTGACTATACGTTTGTTATTTAGACCACGTGTTTGACCGTATGAAATATAGAGTACAAATCAATATTGGACTATATTTTTGTTCCTTATACCACGTGTATGACCGTATGGAATATACAGTACAAATACATGTTGGGTGGACTATACGTTTGCTCCTTAGACCACGTGTTTGACCGTATGAAATATAGAGTACAAATCAATATTGGGTGGACTATACGTTTGTTCCTTAGACCACGTGTTTGACCGTATGAAATATAGAGTACAAATCAATATTTGGTGGACTATACGTTTGTTCCTTAGACCACGTGTATGACCGTATGGAATATACAGTACAAATACATGTTGGGTGGACTATACGTTTGTTCTTTAGACCACGTGTTTGACCGTATGAAATATAGAGTACAAATCAATATTGGGTGGACTAAACGTTTGTTCCTTAGACCACGTGTTTGACAGTATGAAATATAGAGTACAAATCAATATTGGGTGGACTATACGTTTGCTCCTTAGACCACGTGTTTGACCGTATGAAATATAGAGTACAAATCAATATTGGGTGGACTATACGTTTGTTCCTTAGACCACGTGTTTGACAGTATGAAATATAGAGTACAAATCAATATTGGGTGGACTATACGTTTGTTCCTTAGACCACGTGGTTGACCGTATGAAATATAGAGTACAAATCAATATTGGGGGGACTATACGTTTGCTCCTTAGACCACGTGTTTGACCGTATGAAATATAGAGTACAGATCAATATTGGGTGGACTATACGTTTGTACCTTAGACCACGTGTTTGACCGTAAGAAATATAGAGTACAAATCAATATTGGGTGGACTATAATTTTGCTCCTTAGACCACGTGTTTGACAGTATGAAATATACAGTACAAATCAATATTTTTGGGTGGACTATACGTTTGTTCCTTAGACCACGTGGTTGACCGTATGAAATATAGAGTACAAATCAATGTTGGGTGGACTATACGTTTGCTCCGTTAACCATGTGTATAACCAGATGGAAAAGTGGGTGCAAAGAAATCTTGACTGGACTACATCTTTGTTCCATTAACCACATGTATCACCATATGGAATATAGAGTACAAATCAATGTTGGGTGGACTATACGTTTGCTCTGTTAACCATGTGTATGACCAGATGAAAAAGGGAGTAAAAAATAAATATTGGGTAGACTATAAGTTTGCTAGCTTAACAACATGTACAACTACATGGACGATATACTACACAGAAATGGGGTGTGGACACGTAAACGATTATGTAGATACATGTATAAGCCCCAGACACTAGAATTGAAATAACCATTCCTGGGACGGTATGTGGCTAGTCTTACTTATGGCTCCACTAACGCGCCAACGTAATCCGAAATACTCAGATCGTAAAACCACTCACACAACGTCCCAGATTGAATATGCTGAACATGGTTATTTTTTAAATAAAAATATAATTTAAGGAAAACGATTTAGTTACATGTTCTTACTGAGGAGTATAGGCCAGCAGTACAAAAAAAAGGAAAGATATAAAAATCGGACAGGGAAAGTAGCATTCAATGACGACAGTCAACCACAAAACACAAAAACAAACACGCAAACAGACAAACAGATGGCAAAAGTAATAAAAAATGCAAACGACGTCACAAACACAAAAGGGTTGACAATAGGGCTACCGCATTGGAACGGTCAGTGGCCAAAAAGGCATGTTTCGGGAGTATCAGGTGTCTTGGGATATCTTTGGATGGAATGGTCACTCTCCCCCTAGATTCTTTCTCGTATTTTTGTCTCTCGCCTTGAATTTAATATACGGCCTCTACGTTTCACCGTCTGAGTTTGAGGTAGCAGCAACCAAATTATGTTTCTATAGTGACATCCCTCACTTTACACTAGGTTTATATTTGACACCGCGCTTTTAAACGACCTAGAATTTCGTTGTTGTTGGTCTTTGTCAGTTTGCGTTTTCTAAAATTTAAAAGGCAGACAATATAAAAGTAGATATAAAAGTCGAACAGGAAATGTAGCATTCAAGGACCACAGGCAACCACAAACACGAACAGAAAACAACAACTACAAAGATGAATACAATGCAAGATATTACATCTCAATCACAAACATAAAAGAGTTGACAATAGGAACGGTCAGTGGCAAAAAAGGCCTCTGAGTGTTTAAATCAGGTTGTAGAGTGCACCAAACCTCACCAATCACAATAAACGGGACAGTGTAAATAAATATATCCCCGACAGGCTATATTCTCCAACAAACAAGGCAGCATTAATAGGCAATACAAGTAAAACACATAAATGATCAGGTATATATAATATAAAAAATAAAAGCCTAGAAAGCCAAAAAGTAAGTGCTCATTGACTTGGCAGAAGCCAGAGCAGCAAGAGAACGTTAAGGGTCATCATCAAACGTCAAACGTCCTTTAAGGATTTAATAGACGTCCACAATCTGTGCGGTCATCTCACAATCACAGAGGAAAGCATAGTGTCGAACTGTAAATAGGTCGACCACTAAACATGCTAAACATACAGTGCGTTGCAAAATGATAGTGTCATAACTTCTTTTGATACACATCTTAACAAGTTTAATAAAGATTTCTGAACGTGATCACGACAAAGTATCTTAAGAAGTTAGTGAATCACATCACTATGAAAGTCAGGTTGTGATAGTCATTGTCGCAGAAGAGTTCTTAAATTAGGTTTGTATTTTAAAAGTAGATCAGGGTTGCGATAATAAGATATTGCCAGTCAGTTTCTTATAAATTATCCAGTATCAACACAGTTTATATTTTACGTTTAAGAATAAAATTTGAGTAAATATATATACAGTTAGTTGAGCTGAATATATCTGTATCCCAACTGAAGCTGCATCAAAGCATTACTCGCTTTGTTTCGTTTGTCAGAAATGAACGTTAACCGGGTTTCGCATGTACATTACGTGGTCCGAGTATTAACTTTCATACCCGATCCATCCCCTTCTCCAAGAAGCGAAAACGGGGTTGGCTGGGGTATGAAAAAAAACTTTAATTTCGGCTTAAAAAGATTGCATATTGCAAAATTAAAACATTTAATAGTTATTTTAAACAGGTTATCGCATTTTTTCAGTAAAAACAATGTTTTTGAATATGCTTAATTGTCAAAATATCCGTTTAAAATCCTGCGAATATAAGATGGTCAATCTCTTAATGGAATTAAGGCGGGAACACGTAATGTGAGCTGCTAAACAAATAAAAAATAAATTCCATTCATGGAAGTAATTTTATACCTTAGCCCCTAATTAAGACTAAATGAAATAGAACGTGCTATAGTTATAAGATGATATGTGTAAACAAGGTCATAAAGAAGCAATGAAGTGATGATATAAATTTAAGTAAATCAAAGAAATGAACCTGTTGAAACAGTAATAGATGTATCAAAGTAGGACTAAATTTGCTTAAAACACAATTGCAAAACAGCAAAAATAGTTTAATATTGGAACATTGTAGGCCCTAGAAAATATATTTAACATCGTATTTTCTTGGAAACATCTTAACGTAGTTTTATATTCCATTTTGTTATCTCCTATTTGTAATCTCCAGTTATATGTGCGTCATTTAAATCAGCCCTGTAGACGGGCTTACGTTATATCATGGATAAGTTTCATTTCTTGTTAAATGTGACACACATTGAACCAACGGAAGGAAGGACAATTAGGAAAAACTTGCACCACTTGAATTCACATTTCAGATTTATAGAAATAATACACTTGTTCGTTATAAGTAAATGTGACATACATATTGCACAGACTCCATATTTGTTTTTGCTTTCAAGATGGAATCTTGTGTAATTAGTAAATTAGATGGAAATTTAGAAAACATAAACATGTTGTTGTGCGTCGATAATTACTTGAATTGCTTTCACATTGTAATCCAACTTGCTTGTATATATGGGGTTTAGCGTTTAACACCTGTTTAGTCATTTCACGACGGTTTATACCCGTTGAAGTGAGTTCAGTGCTTAACCGTATAGTGCACGCCATAGACACACAATATGATACCCCGCACAGTCACATTAAATTAAGGCCGGCCAACCAGTCATACGCCTAGCACTACCATGTATATGCATAATGTCAAGCCAGGGGGCTATAAGTACAATTTTCCTGAAGGCTCGTTTGAGACCCGCTTGGGATTGAATCCTAGACCTCTCGCATGCGAGGCGAACGTTCTACCAGTAAGCCACCGCCGGTAAAAAGTACATACCAGATAAAGCATAGAAACCAACATGTATTTCGAACTATGTGGGCTACATTGACATCTGCTTTGAAAAGGTTGTTTCTTTTGTGCAAATGGCTATAGTATAACTATAAAATGTATTTGTTAATAAATTGAAAACCAAACGACGGGCACGAAATGGTATAGTAAATATATTACAAAGGGGACAATAGAAGATGTGCATGAGTTCATTAGATCATTAGAAACTGTAGACGTATTCTAATGGTCTGTGTGATGTGCAGACGTATTTATAATCCCACACTATTATATATTGAGAGCAAAACCTTACATCAAGGCATTTTAGATAATTAGTTAGGAAGGGTTTCGTCTGATGCGTCATTTTAACCTTTCTCCATTATTCAATATTTCGCTTTGTAAGTATTAAAATAATTCAGGGAAATAACGAGAAAGTAGTTGAACGCAGTTATATTTTATATATATAGAGGATCTTAACCGAGTTCCCATTTCATATAAGATTTATGAAACGAGTTGAATTATTTTAATTTTAACGAGCCTTTTGGCGAGTTAAAAGGAAAAATAATTCATAACGAGTTTCATAAATCTTATATGGAATGGCCACGTGACACACTTTAGCGCCAAAACGTCATAAAATATGTGACGTCGTAACGTCGCGTCTCACACATAACGCTGCGTATTAAAGTGTTCGTGTTTTACCTCTTTACAAAATAGCAGTTTACGCCAACTTTTTAACAAACCAACAACAATGTTTTGTATAACGTGCATTATTTTTATAAGCTGTCACAAATAATAAGTTTATGACTCAGACCTGGGGGAATTTGTGATAAATAAAATAGTTTCAGTTAATAAAAATGATAAACTTGCGTAGTGTTACATGTTTAACTCAACCAATCAAAATCGTTCCAGGTTGTATTACACGTGTGTCATACAATAGAATATTAAATGGGTGTTCGACACTGCTAACAAGGGACGTTATGTGATAAAAAAACAATATATCTTGAGCATGATGTGATTTACACACTTCGTAAGATCCTTGGTCATAATCATTTTCATACAATTCACCTTTTCTATGCGCTGTGATAATCTGATGTCGGTCTGCATGCGCGACAGATGTCGGTATCAGTTCAATTGAATTATGGGGAAAATGATGTCAACAAATGTAAACAATGGATTGTTTAGGGGATAACATGATGGGAATCAAAAAAGTTGGTTCATTGCCTACTTTTTCCATCCCTTTTAAGCTGAAAGCTTTTTAATACTGTCGTGTAGAAAGAAGTTGCATGTTTTGGGAAAAGGACCCCAAAACTCAGTTCTAGTTATAATGTGACAATATTACTGAAACTCTTTTTTGTATTCAAAATTGTAAGTTTACATCTTATTGCCAATACCATAAGTTCAAGAAGCATTGTTATACAGAGTGTTGATGAAGATAACAATGATTTGTGCGTGCAAGTGCCTTATGATGTCCGGTTGTCAAGCACTGGATGTCGGAGGTACTGTTTCTAAAGTGCGCTAGTTGTAGGTCTGTGAGCGCTGGATTTCGATTGATTGAAGATATATTAACTGATGATAATGTAATACAAAGTCACGTTATTCAATCTGCATCATTTTAATAGATAAGTTCAGTCATTTGAATATCAGATATGTTTCTTTCCACAATCATGTTTATGTATTCAAAGGGACAAAGTAACAGTATTAACTAGTATGTCGTCATCTTTCCCATACAAACAAGTTTATACAATGGTCAAATCATGTTCATGATAGTTGAACAGTTGTATGTAATTACGATGTGGGTCACATGGATGATAGCATAGTTACCAAGTTGACAAAAGAGTATTCCTTGATGTCACATTTAGGCTAGGAACATTGGGTTTGATTTAATTAAGCGCACATTTTATCCCACTTTATCCCGGCATTATAGGTTTTCGACGGCGTATTACAAAAAGATAAACAACAACAAAAAAACAAACAAAAAATCAACAACAATGTATTTCAAATTCGAAAATAAGTTTTTTTTCTGAAATTAAAGATATATCATAAAATCTTCCTAAAATAAAAAGTTAGCATATTCGATCTTAGTTTGTTCAATTTTGAAACATTATGGAGGATGTCCGGTGAACGACGTCATATATGTGCGACGGTGTTCCTATATTGCAAATAAATATTATTTGGCCGAAGTATTACACTATACATCTAAAAATTATAAACTAACTTCAACGCAACAGTTTTTAATATAATCACAGTGCCTCGCAGATACGTTTTGTTTTATTTTAAGGAGTTTCACAGAGAAACTGTCATTGGCTCCTTTACATCGTGGGCATTAAACACGATACCCTAGACAGATTACCTAAATGTTAGTGCAGAATAATCCTGGTGTGGATTGCTCTCTATATGTTGACGACTTTGTTATATGTTATCGCGGAAAAAACATGAACACTATTGAGAGACAACTTCAACAATGTCTCAATAAACTTCAGACCTGGTCGGATAAAAATGGTTTTAAATTTTCTAAATCTGAAACTATTTGTATGCACTTTTGTCAACTACGTAAACATCAAGAAGACCCTAGTCTAACATTAGATGGGTCATAAATACCAGTAGGGATGAGACAAAATTCCTTGGTCTTATTTTCGGCCGTAAAATAACGTTTATACCACACCTTAAATACTTGAAGGTCAAGTGCCTTAAAGCTCTTAATTTACTTAAAGTTGTTGCAAACACTAACTGGGGTGCAGATCGTAAAGTACTTTTACAACTTTATAACCCTTTTGTGTTTGTGATGTCGTTTGCATTTATTATTACTTTTGCCTGCTTGTTTGTCTATTTGCATGTTTGTTTCTGTGTTTTGTCGTTGACTGTCCTCCTTGAATGCTACTTTCCCTGTCCGATCTTTTTATATTTCTTTATAGATCTCTTATCAGATCCAAGCTGGACTACGGCTCAATAGTAAATGGATCGACTCGCAATTCATACTTGCAGATGCTCGATCCTATATAAGGATTACGACTCGCCGTAAGTGCCTTTCGTACATCACCAGCCGAAAGTCTAAATGTTGAAGCTAATGAACCATCACTGTCTCATAGACGGGAAAAATTAGCCCTTCAAATGCCATTAAATTACAATCTAACCCTTCAAACCCAACTTTCGATTCGGTTTTTATGTGAACCTCTTTTTGATCGAAAACTGAAGGCCATTCGACCATTTGGTCTTCGTATTAAACCAAAATTTAGAGACACTGAAATCGGCCTAAATTTGATTGCCAAGTACAAAGTACCACAAATTCCACCGTGGACTTTAAAAACACCAACAATTATTTTTGATCTTTGTAATAGTAACAAATCCAATACAGACCCTATTGTCTTTCAAAGCAAATGTATTTAAATTAAATCGAAATATAGTAACTTTCAATATATATACACAGATGGTTCTAATGATGGAGATAAGGTAGCTGCAGCAGCTGTTCGTAGAGAGCCACCCGACTGACAAGGCCTCTATCTTTTCAGCAGAACTTAAGGCAATCGAACTTGGCTTAAATTATATTCAGGAATCTGATGATGACCATTTTGTAATCTTTTCTGATTCCCGTTCATCTCTTCAAGCACTGGGTAATATGAAACATGATAACCCAGTTGTGCTTCATCTTCTAGAAAAGTAGAATTCTCTTACACTTGATAATGTTCTACCCTGCTTTGCACCGTTAACGGTCAAACACATCTTGTTGGAATGTGTAGACTTTGATCCTATGCGTCAAAGGTATATGTCAATGTTAATATTATGAAAGAGTTATTTGATACTATAGATTTTAGTCTTGATTTAGATTTCCTGAAATAAATCAGACTATATAATTCATTATAATATGTTCTTATATATGTGTATGTGTTTATATACCCGTTGACAGGATTTTGTTGATTTACATAGTATATAGTTTATATTACTACCATATCATCCCCTATTTGTAAATAGTTTTATCTTTATATATTTACATTCATTTTTAATTCTACTTCATTTCTCATCAGTTTTTGTGCATAATATGACCTATGTATGTGTCGACGTGCCGTAAAACACCATTCAGTCATTCATTAGTGCAGAATCGTGCATGTAACCATCTGCAAAATGTGGCGTATTGACCCCAGGTAAAACAGGCATATATGGCTCCAATTTTTTGAAGATTTTGAGAGCTTTGCATTGACAATGATTAAACCAGCACAGACACACACTGATTGTTTAAATCCACAGTGTGTTAGAAATTATTAGAAAGGGAATTTTGGGATTAGTGAAGAGAGAAAACAATAATGGTAGTAAAGTAGGATTATCATCCTAGGTCATGATCACTTTTATATTATCTTTAGTCAACTCTTTAACAATTTTATCAGAACAGGTTATGACCTTATCATTTTGCAACGCACTGCATGTTTAGCAGTTGACCCATTTACAGGTCATGCATTTCTCTTTAACTGTGTGATGACTGGCCAGATTGTTGACTTGGTGATGACGATGAGGTTTGATGGTTGTCTTTAATCTTGTCTTGTTAAATGATACATTCTCTTGCTACTCTGGCTTCTGCTAAGTCATTGACTACATCCTTTGTGGCTTTTTAGGCTTTTGTTTATATATTAATTTATACGAGAGCATATTTGTTTTATATTGCCTATTAATGCTGCTTAGTTTGTTAGAGGATGTAGCCTGGCGGGTATTTCTTTATTTACCGTGTCCTGTTTTATTGGGATGACAATAGGGTAAGGTTTGGTGCACCCTATAACCCCGAGTGGTATTTTGCTACTGACCGTTGCAAAGTGGTAGCCCTATTGTCAACCATTTTATGTGTTCTGTTTAATATGTGTTCTATGGTGTCGCATACATTGTTTTTCCTTGACAATGACGTGCCTTGTAGGCGTGCTTTTTGTTTTGTGAGAGCTAAGTTTCCAGTTCGGCTTTTATACCTACGTTTATAGTATTTAACCAGTGAACTTGACCTTTAAGTTAGGCCATGGCTTTAGTCGACACACCCTGTCTAATTCAACTCTAGTTACTGGCATTCTGAAAATGTCACTTGCATTTTGCCAGTACGCCAGCTTAAATTTGAGCCCTGACATCAAAAACATAAAATGGTTGACAATAGGGCTACCGTCTTGGAAAGGTCAGTGGCAAAAAAGGTCACTTGTTAAACCAAATTCTAGAGTGCACCAAACCTCGATCTTACCCTATTGTCATTCAGATCAATCGGGACTGTAAATAAAGAAATGCCCGCCAGGCTAGGTATATTCTCCGAAAAAATAAACAGCATTACTACGCAATATGATTATATGATGAAAGACTCAACATGAAATCTCTTTCATAGCAATACAAAAGCAAATATGCGACAAGAGGTTCACAGTTAGTATGCATAGGGTATATTAACTGTAAGTCCATACCTGACGAAAATAATACCTAAAAGGAATATATGAAGTGATTTACAGACTTCTTGGTAAGTCCATGTAGTGTTATTGTCTAAAATGCCTTTAACAAAAAAACACTTCATTATTGTTACAGGCCAAATATTTACATTTTTTCCATCTAGCATAGGTCTTTTGAATAAGAGCAATAAGACTGTATTTAATAACTGTGTGCCGTAAATTTGTATATACAAATATTGTCTAGAAAAGTCATAAGTACTTGATATATGACACTTAACGTGTATTGCAAACTTTATCAAGATCATCTGAATTTTCAATAGACAAAAATAAATAAGTTGAGAGTGGATAAACAAATATTCTGACAATAATAATCAAAGTTTTCGAACATCATGAATGGGAAAACATCAAACAATAATACATGTACAGGTCTATATAGATAATCACCTAAAATGTTATGGTTTGAAGATTTGTTGATTTACATATATAGTTTATATTACTACCATATCAACCCTTATTTTTTAATATTTTTATCTTTATATATTTACATTAATTTTTAATTAATCCTTCATTTCTTCATCTTTCGTCAGTTTTTGCGCACAATATGACCTACTTATGTGTCGTCGTGCCGTAAAACACCATTCATTCGTTCATTTTTAAGGTTTGACGAACGGATAAATGATTTTAAAAGGTGCGCCCTGTCTGTTTATTCATGTAGTCAAGGTAGCAAGTAGTAGGTAAGCAAAAGTGTACCTAGTTTCGGACGGTGACTAAATCTGGAGGCTACAATATGTAAGTATTAAGAAAGAAATATAATTATTCAAGTATTTTCTATGAAAATATAGTAGGTTCATATTGGTTTAATCGAATTATGAAGCATTGCAATATACTTTTGTTTTGCATATTTGTTTAATATGTGTAAGTATTAAGAAAGAAGAGTTAGTTTTCACGTATTTTCTATGAAAATCATGCTGTTTGAATTATCATATTTATTCAAGAAGCGTTGAAGTGCAATACAACAACAAACACATTGGAGATCAGCCTCTATGACTAAGTGTTTGTTCACAGCATAGAAGAGAGCGTTTACAAGGCTAGAAGGGCGATTATTCACTGGTTATTGAAATCGTCAAATGTAGGTCAGAAAATCACCGTTGCTAAGCCCACGACGAACGGTAGACGACGAGGAAAAAAGAACACGATTTGGCAATGTGCTTTTCAGCAAGCTTTTATCCGCTTAGTTCTTAATACGTACATCCACAGTATTTCATATCGAATGCATCTATTGAGTTTAAAGATATTGTGCTAAAGCCTATGACAAAAAAGAAGTATGAAAGGAGAAATCTGGAAATTGTCGAATACGAAAAATACAAAAAATATTGCAGTCTCGGTTTGATTGAGACTGTTCATGAACAGCAGTGAAATATGCTTTATACTGTTCACGCCCTCTAGCCCTCTAGGCCCGGGTTGAGCAGAACTCAATATTTAAAATGCCAACAGTACAGAAATGATAGCCATCCCGAAGATGGTTTGTATATGACGGTGAACATGGAACCTTCAATTCCATGGCATGCGGCGTATGGTCCCAGTTTCAAACAAAACGTTGCCTAGTATGCCTTTGTTTATGGTTTATGTGACGTCATTTAGGCACGTTTTCCAACGAATTGTGTTTCTGGACTTGTGGGCGTCGTGGGATTGAAGTTTATTGTGGGCGTATATAATCTAGCACACATACTTTTGCGAGAACTCCGCACTTTTCAATTGCTCAGAAACGCCGTCGAAAATTCCTTATAAATTGTCCATATAAAAATTATTTTAAGTAGTCTCTAGATTAGAAACACACTGAAAAGTAAACTCGAATTTATTAAAGAGAGTTTTATCTTTAAAACTCTTGTATTTCTTTTATATAACTTTCTAAAACAAAGATAAAATACAGAAAATTCTGATCATCTTTGTTAACATTAAGGATTAGGGTTGTTATTTCTGACGAATTGCAATGGGAGAAATATAATTTATCTTGTTGCATTTTAAGGCCCGCTAGATCTAATTAATATGGAATTATATGTATTTTTGATTACGGTTTTCTGATAATTTATATATGTTATACTAATAATTAGTAGTTAGAAATAAAATCTATAAACTGAAACTAGTAAATAGTTGTTTTTCGTTCTTTTTCCGTTATAAAATCTCTACTGAGTTTTACTAAATAGTTTGTTGCCTTTTTTTGCGGAGTCCAATTCCCCAAAACAACCTACAGCGGGTTATTACGGCGCAGTTACCTTATATTCCATCAGACCCTCAAATCAACGATTGGTTAGCGCATTACACTATTTTAAACAAATACGAACAACAAAAGTACATTGCAATGTTTCATAATTAGATTAAACCAATATTAAGATTATACTATGCTTTTTGGATCAAAGGTCATCTGAAGGTTAAAAATAACATCAAAGTTAATTTTCTATTGAAAAACATCGCAATAATTTATTCTACACATTAATACCCAAAACAACAGAACAATACATATAATCAGTTATCAAGATCCTTATTTGAAAAAGGAAAAACAAACACACAAAAACAAACACATACTAATTGCATAAAACACACGTGATTTACAAACTTCGTAAGATCCTTGGTCATGATCAATTTCATACTACCTTTGTTAAACTTGCTAAAAGGTTTATCAAACGAGGTTATGACCCTATCATTTTGAAACGCACTGCATCCTTGGTGGTGGACCAATTTACAGTTCACACACTATGCTTTACGCTTTAATTGTGCGATGACCGGACAGGCTGTGGACCCTATGATGAAGTCTACATAAAGCCCAAAAGGACGGTGACGTTGAAGATTGTCTGCAATTTTGTCTTGTCGTGCCCTCAATGATTTGTTCTCTTGTTGCTCTGTCCTCATTGAGTACCTTCTTTGTGGCTTTTTTGGCTATTGATTCTATGTATTTATATATACATGAGCATCTTTGTGTTTTACTTATATATTTAGTCAGTTGCAAAAAAGGTCGCTGGGGGTTTAAACCAGATTATAATGTGCGCCCAACCTCACCCTTACCCTAGGGTCATCCCGATAAAAACTCGACAGCGTGAAAAAATATATCCCCGCCAGGTTATATTCTCTAACAAACAAGACAGCATCAATAGGCAATATCAGTATAACACACTGATCAAACCGAGACTGCAATATTTGTTGTATTTATCGTGTTCGGCGATTTCCTAATTTATCCTTTCATACTCTTTTGAAGTCGGTAATTGGTCATACTACACAAATTCATTTTCCATAGACCTACCCTCTGTACTAAGTTCCCTAATATAGGAAGCTACATTTTTTATTACTTGCTTTGAAAGACCTATCTTAGTTTTATCAACAAAACATACGGAAGCCATACATTGAGTATGTTTTGAAAAAGCTGTTTGGGTCGGATGGTGCTGACCCACCTACTTGCATGTAGAAACATGAGGAAAATGTAAAATATACTTCTTTCTTTGATTGTGCAACACATTATGAATACATTGCACAAATGTATAATTTAACCTTTATAAGTACTCTTCAAAAGTTGAATTTTAATTTTTTAGCAAGATTTTTTGGTTTGTTTACCTTGACAACCAATCAAAATTAAGAGATTCCGTAATAGCTCCGAATTTACCCTGGAACTTTTTCCCTGCCCGCTGATTGGTTGGTAATTGGTGTAGTCTGATCAATTCTATATTGCTTTTCATGCGATAATAAGAGACAGGGAGCAAATTATCGACGATTGTTATCGACATTTCAATTTGGAAAAAAAAAGACTTGACGAGAGATACCGCGTATAACTCCTTTTGAATAGACGTTGAGTCTGTAATTGAAGCTCGATATGTGGCGATGAGTGAGTTTAATATGCAGGTGGGAATGACAAATCAATCTTGAAACGTACTGATGATGAGTGACGGATGCAATTTTGTAGTCAATGTGGAAAGATTCGTGAGCAGGATGTCATCCAAATCATCATGTCACGATGCAAATGATACTATACTTAGGGCTCAATGTCATATGGCAAACGTGCATTAACAACTAGTTTCGACATAATGTATCCAGTGAAGAGCTTACATCATATCGAAAATACTGAAGTTGAAGACATCGTTGTTACACAAATAGAAAATTTGTTTCTCAGATACCAATTAGCTTTATTACTTTATACAAGTCAACTTTTGTATTTATATAAACACGAGCATCTTTGGGTTTTACTTAAATTGTCTATTAATGCTGCTTTGTTGGTTAGAGAATAGTGTATCGGGGGTGTTTCTTTATTTAGACTGTCGCGTTGTATTTTGTCGACGGTAGGGTAAGTGTTAGGTTTGGTGCACCCTAGAACCTGGATTAAACCCCCAGCGGCCTTGTTTGCCACTGACCGTTCCAAAGCGGTAGCCCTATTGTCAACCATTTTGTGTTTGTGATGTCTTATTTGGCCTTTAATTCATCTTTACATTTGTTCTTTGTTTCTCTGTGTGTTTGTGGTTGACTGTCGTCTTTGAAAGCTGCTTTTCCTGTTCGATTTTTATATCTATATTTACGATAAAATAAAGTCTACCCAAAGGGAAAAGGCAGATACCAGCACAAACAGTGCAATGACTTACTTAAGGAATATGCTTTCAGTTTAAAAACACTGACATGTGTACGTTTTGCAAGGATCGTAGTCCTTGAGAGACTATTAAGGGTAAGACTTGTGTTATACCGTTGCTGGATCGGTTTGAAAGAAACGAGGATTATTTTTTATATTATAAAACTATTAATAGCAAAGCATTAAGATGGAAATAAATACAGACCTTTATACTGATCAGCGTTTTACCATATTAAACCATTGCATTACGAGGACTCGAAATTTGAATAATCGCTTTATAAAGCTTACATTGTCGTGATTTCAAAAGCAAACGAAATAATCTATACTTTTGCTGTATGTGTACTATCTGCCACTGGTGTATGCTTTGTTATTTGATTAATAATATTAAACAATATACAATATCTTAACATTCCAAAAACGTGTCCGTTTAAAAACCCTTCTAGAGGATAATTCTTTCCAGATAGTTTCCTGGAATTAAGTTAGTAAAACTTTAAAACGGCTCCATTTTGTATAAAGTAATGTATTCTGATCTAGTATTATTCAACAGAGTATACTCGAGATACTGCTTACTTAACATGTATTTCGGATTTAAATATACACTTTTGTAGAAGATTCCCGATAAAACGTCATATCATGAAATCAATGTATTTAGTAGGATTGAAGTTATATATCTACAAGATCTTTATCTATATCTCTTATAATTATAAGGTCAGTCATGAGTTAGTCTTATCAAAATGTAAAGAAATTATATTACAAAGAACACAATAAGGAAATAGTTGCAGGAAATACCAACACTACAGTCTTATTTATCAAGCACTTCTTATTGTGGCATGCTTTTTCTGTACGTTTTAAATTAAAACCATTGATTAACAAGAAATATAAAAAGATCGGACAGGGAAGCAGAATTTAAGGAGGACAGTCAACCACAAAACACAGAAACAAACACGCAAACAAACAAATAAGGCAAAAGCAATGTTAAATGCAAACGACATCACAAACACAAAAGGGTTGACAATACGGCTACCGTCTTGGAACGGTCAGTGGCAAAGTAGGCCACAGGGGGGTTTAAATCGGTTCTAGGGTGCATCAAACCTCACACTTACCCTACTGTCATCCCATTAAAACGGGACAGTGTAAATAAAGAAATCCCCGCCATGATCTAATCTCTAACCAACAAGGCAGCATCAATAGGCAATATAAGTAAAACACAATTATGCTCGTGTAAATATAATACAAAAAAACAATGGCCTAGAAGGTCCGACGTTTCTTCTAGATAATATTTTGTTTGAATACATATGAAACAACTAATGGAACACAGTAGTAAATATAGATATAAAAACCGAACAGGTAAAGCAGCATTCAAGGACGACAGTCAACCACAAACACACAAAGAAACAAAGAACACATTTAAAGATGAATAAAAAGGCCAAATAAGACATCACAAACACAAAAGTGTTGACCTCTAAACGGTATATCTAACCTTGATTGACTGTGTTGATTTCAATGTATACATTGATTTGCAGTTAATTATGAACGAACCTGATAAACTCATATAATTATCTAGTTAAAAACTTTCCTAGAATAGTTGCTAAATATGTAGCGAAAGCATTCCTCAGAAGAAGAAATACCATGTAAGGCAATTACGTCATTACAATGTATGGCAATTACGTCATTACAATCAGGGCATTAACTCAGTTGTCTCATAGCGGGAGGATGAAGATCTGACATTTAAATGTACTACCACTGATAATAATATATGTATTTCATATTCTCGTATTGAATATTTAACTAAAATTGATTTGATTGTGATATCTGGAGCGCAGATTTTGTAAATAATATACTTTTGTATGTATCTTTAGTATAACACGTCTATTATGAAAATGGTGCATATGTGACTTATAAGTTCATTGGACCGAGTGTAATAT
>JAWPHD010010508.1:0-93163 GCA_037043455.1 Cyrtodaria siliqua
TATAGTTTTCAAGAAGTAGTCGCTACAAACTTATTTTTTAAAAATCTATTTTTAGCTGTGACGGCCATCTTGAATTTCCGGCCGACCTGAAATTTTGATAGGATCAATTAGACATCAAGAGCAACATTCCTGTAAAGTTTCATGACAATCCGCCAAGTAGTTTCAGAGGAGTAGTCGCTACAAGTTTTTACTATATAACTCTATGTAAACAAAGATGGCCGCTGGCAGCCATGTTTAATGTTGAATCAAAACGATTTTTGACTAGGATCAACATCATGTAATGCTGATCATTTTAGAAAAGTCCCATATCAATATCACTTATAGTTTTCAAGAAGTAGTCGCTACAAACTTATTTTTAAAAATCTATTTTTAGCTGTGACGGCCATCTTGAATTTCCGGCCGACCTGAAATTTTTCTAGGATCAATTAGACATCAAGAGCAACATTCCTGTAAAGTTTCATGACAATCCGCCAAGTAGTTTCAGAGAAGAAGTCGCTACAAGTTTTTACTATATAACTCTATGTAAACAAAGATGGCCGCTGGCAGCCATGTTTAATGTTGAATCAAAACGATTTTTGACTAGGATCAACATCATGTAATGCTGATCATTTTAGAAAAAGTCCCATATCAATATCACTTATAGTTTTCAAGAAGTAGTCGCTACAAACTTATTTTTTAAAAATCTATTTTTAGCTGTGACGGCCATCTTGAATTTCCGGCCGACCTGAAATTTTTCTAGGATCAATTAGACATCAAGAGCAACATTCCTGTAAAGTTTCATGACAATCCGCCAAGTAGTTTCAGAGAAGAAGTCGCTACAAGTTTTTACTATATAACTCTATGTAAACAAAGATGGCCGCTGGCAGCCATGTTTAACGTTGAATCAAAACGATTTTTGACTAGGATCAACATCATGTCATGCTGATCATTTTAGAAAAAGTCCCATATCAATATCACTTATAGTTTTCAAGAAGAAGTCGCTACAAACTTGTATTTTAAAACTCTATTTTTAGCTTTGGCGGCCATCTTGGATTTCACATCAACATGAATTTTTGCTAGGATCAACTAGACTTTATGGGCAACATTTCTGTAAAGTTTCATGAATATCCATCCAGTAGTTTCAGCTGTGAAGTCGCTACAAATAAAAGTTTACGGACAGACAGACAGACGGACAGACGGACAGACGGACGACGGACGCCGCACCACGGCATAAGCTCCGCTGATCTCTGATCAGTTGAGCTAAAAAAAGGAAAGGAAAAAGGGGAGAAAATTTGTTTGGGTCGGCGGATTTGCCATGGGTCGGTAGCAAACTGCAAACAAACAACCTGTTAATTTAGGCCCCTGTTATTGTGCATACCAAGTTTCAAAGACATACCATCGACAGTATTGGAGATATACACCTTCAAACAAGAGGTGCCCCGTGTGGTTCCCGGGGGCTCCTTTTGGTCACAGGGCAAAGCATAGGGCCACTGCAGATCCCTTTGGAGGGGTAGGCAGAGGGGTAGAATCCCCCCCCCCCCCCCCCCCCCCCCCCCCAATTTCATGTTCATTTTATCATGTTTTGTTTATGTTCATTAAAGGTCTTCATCATGATCCCTGCATTGTTTCAGGTGCCATCTCGCTCACATCAAAAGAGCAGTGGCAGAAAAACAATAAACGTGGCTCCAGCGTAAATGGAGTTTCTACGATAGAGTTTGCAGCAACTCTGCAGTTCAGGGTGAGAGGGTTCTAGGCCCATTTTCCATATTTTATCTCGATGTACATGGAGGATGAGCCTTGGCATGTTCACGCCTGTCAGGCGCCATATAACCTTTCATGTGTTGTTGCGCCTTAAAACCCAATTCAATTCTATTCAAACAAGAGGCCCAAGAGAAAAAGTGGATGCTCTTCTTGTTAACAACGGCTCTTATAAATAACAGGTGAGGGAGTGAGGAAGGTGGACCACTAATGAAGCAAAATATAATATTTTCCAATTAAGGGCATAACTCTGGTGTTACTGATCCGATATAGCTGGATTCAGAACTTTTCCTAGCTTTCATTCATTAATATCAACAATCTGGCAAATTAGGTCAAGATCAAATACAACATTAAGGTCCTAGAGAACTCACACCACTATTGAATACCTTGAATAATCGTGCCCTACAAATGAAGGAGGTAGATAAAAAAAAAAGTTTGCTTTTCTACATTTTACAGGATACAGCGATTCATCTTTACCAGGTTCTAAATCTACAGCATTTTAAGAAGAGATCACAGAAAAATGCATGTTGATTTAAGATTTCTAGCTAATTCTGCCTCATTTTACACATAATGCGCCAGTCGAAGTGGGAAAAACCGATACCCAGCCTGTCATGGTAATTACACATGCAACCTACATGGCATAATTGGAATAAACAAAGTCGTCAAATTTCACAGTTTTAGGATGACTGGCAATAATTACTCTTGATTGATCGTAAAAGCAAATTAGTTATAATATATAACAGCTGACTGATTAGGTAATTGACTGATTGAATAAGGCCAGTTTTTTTTTATTAATTGAATTACGGATTTTTTTTCTAAAAGTTGTGGGTAGGAGGAGGGAAAAAAAATAAAAATAAAATTAAGATGGTGACCAAAAAATGCCATTTTAATTTGTTACTGTAGCATTTCATACCTCGGCAAAACATAAAAATAACATTCAATTCTTAAATTTTTAACCAACGTTATTTCAGAGTTTGAATTAGCACTTTCATACATCCAAAAATCATTGTTTTGCTTCTTTGTTTTTTTAGCATTCCGTGTGGATGATTTTAAGGCTCTGTTGAAGCAGGAGAGGCAAATAGGTCTCATAATACTGAAAGTTAAAAATCTTTTTCTTTTTTTTTTTGGTTTCAGCAAAACTTGCAGTCGGCGGGTCCGTAAATCTAAAAATCCAAAAACTCTGGCCTAAGTGACCGCATAAAACGGTATATAGCGACGATTTAATTGACGAAGTCGATCCAGTATGTATCAATATGAAAACAATTTCGGCGAGTGTTGATTAAAGATTGGAAAGCAATTATGAAATTATTTTTAGAAGGAACTTGAAAGTCACAGATAATTTGGTAAACAATAGAATTATCCAGGGAGCGGTACAATAACATAATATGAAACTCTTGTCAAAATGGCTGCAAAACGTCTGCTTGAATTCTCTTCTCAAATGCCTCCTTAAGTTAAAAACATTGTCAATCTCATGATCAAGTTGTTATGCCTGATTTAACCCATGTATGTAGTGTTTACATAATACACACGTGTATGTTAAATAGGTTGAATTGTTTTTCCTGGCCAGTTAAGGAGTTGATATTGTAGTAAAAGAGTTCAGATTCGCAACATATAGATACTTTTATTTCAAATTTCCAATAGGCTATAACTATAGAAATACAAAGTATAACATGGTAGCAGATATATGTAAGTTACATCAGTACTAGGCTTAGAAACGGTGTACATTTTTCTGTACAAATTCCCTGTTGTCGAGATATCAGCTTTAAGTAACACCCAGTCTTTTTGGAAGGCACTTTCAGAGAATATCATTATGAAAAAATTTTAGTATTCTGACAATATTAATCACAGTACCGAAGGTACTGAGAGCATGTTGAACTATGATTCCGTGTAATGGAAGGTTTCTTTACAATCATGCATGACATGGATAGACTGAAAATGTGTCAACTCTTCTTAACAATAATACATCATTGCATGTAATGATACATCAATGCATTGTTTAATGTATCTGGAAGTAAGACGATTAAAACAAGATAAGGTAATGTATATACAGGAATAAAGAAGGGAACAAAAGGAACGATTGGTTATGAAAATAAATCACGCTTCATCATATCGGAACCATATCTTCACAGGTGTTAAAGTGTATCAAAAAACATCACCTGTCATCACCTGTCAAAGGTTCAGTCATTAGAAATGAATATAGCGTCAATTCAAGGGGAGGTAATTCATAGACCCTTTGACCAACATAGCTGAATTAAAATAGGAAACAACCTTGAAGTTATATCGACCTACTGTGCAAGTATGATTAAAATCAAATGAATGACAGCCATATCCCCCGCTGCACAAAGATTTATAATATACAATTTTAAACATGGAATGTCACTGTAAAGTGACAAATTCTCCCTGAAGTTTTCTTGTTCCTAAAAGTGTGAACTTCAACTAAAAGAACATATGTTTTACACACAACTTGTAGTAGAGACATACAGACTATACATATACAAAATATAACTTATAATTCTTTATGCTCATTTGATTTTAATCTCACAACTCGGAGTATCCCTGGTCTCGGGATACCGTTGTTATTTATTCTCACAACTCGGAATACCACTGGTCTCGGGATACCGTTGTAGTTCATTCTCACAACTCGGAGTACCACTGTTCTCGGGCTACCTTGTGATTTAATCTTACAACTCGGAGCGAACAGGATTCAATTATTTTGTTCTTATATTTTTCAACCATGTATGTGAACATGATGTGAAGGCCCGGGCCTTTTGGCCAAATAGGTAGCTAGGCTACTGAGAATTTCAAGATTCATATCACTAATTGTAATTTTTACGTGGGTTTTTATTTTTAGTCGACAAATCGTCTGTTGACAACAATCATCAAAGTCACGATAAATTCCGTTTACTACCTTAGGCCTAAACAAGAAAGTGTTTTGTTTCCAGTCACCCAACCGAATCGCCGTTTTTACCCCCGACACAACTTTTTATCCCTTCATTTTTTTGTTGCTTTGTTTTGTTTTTAAACATATTTGTGTTTTGGCCTTAACAAAATATAATTCAATCAGTTTTGCATGTAATTTGAAAATTGTAATAAAAGGTAACAAATCTGTGTTTAGATCTACTCTTGTTGTGTAATGTATATCTCCCAATGCTACTGTAACAGTCATATGTTCAAGTCCCGCTTGTTCCACGTTTTCACACTGAAGAATGTTTGACAGCTACTCACTAACGCGCGGCAGGACGTGGTTCTACGAGGTTTGTTTCAAAACAGATGAGGTCTACCTCTACCTTTACCAAATTGACGCATAGATAAAAGTCGTAAAAATCTTTAACACACACACACACACACAATTTACAAGTCTAAAAGAGAACATCAGGCTTTTTATGGGGTCTAGGTGTCCGATTTAAAATTGACAAATATTAATATTTTTTATTCTACATGACCAAAACATAATGAGCCTACAAAATCTGTTATTTGCAAAGAAATTCATTCTGCACAGTAATACTTGCTATCGTAGGTGACGCACCAGGGTTAATTTCAGCATATTACGTGCGATTCCACAGTAGCTATATGGTGTTCTGAAACTTTAGACATTAACAAAATGGTTCTAGCTACTCATTGTGATTGATACAGTTGCTGCCACGCGGATTAAGACTAATCCCACTCATCGCGGCGATTTTATCTCACCGCGGACACACTGATTTTGTCCCTGGGATCCGCGGACAGCCCGCTCATCGCGGGGATAATATATTTTTTCCACCGCGACACAATCACCGCGATTCGCGGTGATCTGTTTTGATTCGCACACCGCTTTACCCGGTGTGAAATCACAGGCCATCACCGCGATTTATCTTCAGTATCAATGTACAATTGTGCAGTCAATTTAATGCATTATTATTCAATAACTATTAAAAACCCGAAGCAGAAGACAATTTAATTATTTTTTTCGGAAAATTCAAATGCCCGGATAATGTATACTGGGTCACGATAGTTATATGGCAGAAATAATCCGAAAAATTGTAAAGAATTCCGGGTCATAAACCCGTTATTAGTGCTGCCTTGTTTATAGGTACACACATCACAAAGGATTGTGGGTAGCCAATTTATGTCCGTGGAAGAGAAATGTGACTTTTGGAAAACAAAAACGAAAAACACACGTTATTAAATGCATTAAAAGTTTGAAATACCTATTGCTTCCAAAATTGTTCATTGTATTTATCATTTTTATTACATTTTTCATTGATCCGTGCTCTAATTTCCCCCGCGTTCCCCCCGCGAATCATCACGGAGAATCGCCGTGATTTCTTTCTTTCGAGACTGGATTTTGCAATCGCGGCGATTTTTACAGTCGCGGGGAATCCCCGCGATATTTCGGGTTACAATCCGCGGTAAGATCGCGGGGTTTTGTGACTTTGATTGAAAAACGGCCGCGGGGATGCTGCGAAAAAGTCGTAATCCGCGTGGCAGCAACTGTAGTGTTTTATATCGTGAACTGGAACAATTTTATAATTTAAGATGTTTCTAGAAAAATCCTGATGTACATGTACCCCTCTTTATGCATAAAAAAAAGTAAAGTTAGAATAAACAAGAGGTCAATGACCTTGAAGCTCTACTGATTGATTTTGATTTCAGGAAGTAGTCGCTACATACTTGTTTTTTGAAAATCTATTTTTAACCTAGGCAGCCATCTTGAATTTCCGGCCGACCTGAAATTTTGCTAAGATCAATAAGACATTAAGAGCAACATTCCTGTGAAGTTTCATGAAAATCCGTCAGGTAGTTTCAAAGAAGTAGTCGCTACAAGTTTTCATTATATAACACTATGTAAACAAAGCAGCCATGTTTAAGGTCAAATCAAAACGATTTTCGACAAGGACCAACATCATGTCATACTGATCATTTTAGAAAAAGTCCCATATCAATATCTCTTATTGTTTTGAAGAAGTAGTCGCTACAAACTTGTTTTTTTTAAATCTATTTTTAGCCATGGCGGCCATCTTGAATTTCAGGCCGACCTGAAATTTTTCTAGGATCAACTAGACATCAAGAGCAACATTCCTGTGAAGTTTCATGAACATCCGTCAAGTAGTTTCAGAGGAGTAGTCGCTACAAGTTTTTACTATATAACTCTTTGTAACCAAAGATGGCCACTGGCAGCCATGTTTAACGTCGAATCAAAATAATTTTCCACAAGGATCTACATCATGTCATGCTGATCATTTTAGAAAAAGTCCCATATCAATATCACTTATAGTTTTCAAGAAGTAGTCGCTACAAACTTATTTTTTAAAAATCTATTTTTAGCTGTGAAGGCCATCTTGAATTTCCGGCCGACCTGAAATTTTGATAGGATCAATTAGACATCAAGAGCAACATTCCTGTAAAGTTTCATGACAATCCGCCAAGTAGTTTCAGAGGAGTAGTCGCTACAAGTTTTTACTATATAACTCTATGTAAACAAAGATGGCCGCTGGCAGCCATGTTTAACGTTGAATCAAAACGATTTTTGACTAGGATCAACATCATGTAATGCTGATCATTTTAGAAAAAGTCCCATATCAATATCACTTATAGTTTTCAAGAAGTAGTCGCTACAAACTTATTTTTTAAAAATCTATTTTTAGCTGTGACGGCCATCTTGAATTTCCGGCCGACCTGAAATTTTTCTAGGATCAATTAGACATCAAGAGCAACATTCCTGTAAAGTTTCATGACAATCCGCCAAGTAGTTTCAGAGAAGTAGTCGCTACAAGTTTTTACTATATAACTCTATGTAAACAAAGATGGCCACTGGCAGCCATGTTTAACGTTGAATCAAAACGATTTTTGACTTATCAATATCACTTATAGTTTTCAAGAAGAAGTCGCTACAAACTTGTATTTTAAAACTCTATTTTTAGCTTTGGCGGCCATCTTGGATTTCACATCAACATGAATTTTTGCTAGGATCAACTAGACTTTATGGGCAACATTTCTGTAAAGTTTCATGAATATCCATCCAGTAGTTTCAGCTGTGAAGTCGCTACAAATAAAAGTTTACGGACAGACAGACGGACGGACGGACGGACGACGGACGCCGCACCACGGCATAAGCTCTGCTGATCTCTGATCAGTAGAGCTAAAAATTGGACCCAACCCGCTCGTTTAATATTTTTTTAGGACTGCCGCTCTCCCGACTGAGCTAACAATCCTTTACAAATTCTGATGAACTATAATGGGTCTTATTCTAAAACCAGAGTGTCCGAATAGACCCGAAATCTAAAAATGGTCATTCTGGATCAAATGACGTCATATATACCCAGTCAGATCTGGTTGATTTGCATTCGGTCTCGCCGACACGACTGGCACAAGTATTTAGGATTATTTTACTACCGAACTTCATAGCAAGGGAGGTAAAAACTTAAGAATATTACACAGCGTACTACAAAGTAAGCTAAAAATCTTATTCCGGAGAATGGACAGCAACAACTTTTTACAAAGGATAGTAGCTTATGCGATAACCATTACTGACCAAACCTATTACATATAAGATGAATACTATAAAGGCCATGTATATTTCTTAAATATATAAATCCAAGAAAGATGGAAGATATGCGTTTGATGGTGTTGCAAGATAAATAAATTATACATTTAACTGGTTACAAATGTCAATACACTATCCCAGGAGAACAATACAGCGTATGAATACATTTTATGCAAGATCACGTGATAATCACGTGATGATGATGATTGATCTATTTATAGAACGCACAGCAAAACGATGGAACAATAGATGAAATAGATACATAACTTAAACAATGTATCGAGGAAATTATTTGAAATTTCTAAATGACATTACCTTATTTGTATCCGCACTAGAAAAGAAGAAACACCTGTTAAAATATGGGTCTTCTTTTTCAGGCAATGCGTCGGTTCATCAGTGAGGCTGTAGTTAGGATTCGTGAAAAAACATGGTAACTATAGCTTGGTGAACAAGTTCACCATGCTAAAAATGTTTAAAGAAGTCATTGTTTGTTTAAAGAAGTCATTGTCTTTTATACAAACATCTTCATGGTGTTGTTTCATGCTGCCTTGTGTATAGTGAAACTAGTTTTAGTGTCTTGGAGGGTGAGGATTTAAACTGTTTTATGTTTTTTTAACATATAACTGCTAATAAACAATAAAACAACAAACAAACAAATAAAAAAATAAAAAAAAAAATTCACCTACCTACGCACCTCAAAAATTCTGGGTCGGAGCACTGCAAACCAAAAATTGTTTAAGGATGGCCTTAAGGTCTGTCACGGTATCCTACTGTGAGACAAGAAGTATATTAAGGTTTGTCACTATAACCTACTGTTGGTATGCATGTCTAAGACTCCTTTACATGACGTGTATCAGTGTAACCCACTGTTGGTATGCATGTCTAAGACTCCTTTACATGACGTGTATCAGTGTAACCTACTGTTGGTATGCATGTCTAAGACTCCTTTACATGGCGTGTATCAGTGTAACCTACTGTTGGTATGCATGTCCAAGACACCTTTACATGGCGTGTATCAGTGTAACCTACTGTTGGTATGCATGTCCAAGACTCCTTTACATGGCGTGTATCAGTGTAACCTACTGTTTGTATGCATGTCTAAGACACCTTTACAAAGCGTGTATCAGTGTAACCCACTATTGGTATGCATGTCTAAGACACCTTTACATGACGTGTATCAGTGTAACCTACTGTTGGTATGCATGTCTAAGACTCCTTTACATGGCGTGTATCAGTGTAACCCACTATTGGTATGCATGTCTAAGACTCCTTTACATGACGTGTATCAGTGTAACCAACTGTTGGTATGCATGTCTAAGTCTCCTTTACATGGCGTGTATCAGTGTTACCTACTGTTGGTATGCATGTCCAAGACTCCTTTACATGACGTGTATCAGTGTAACCTACTATTGGTATGCATGTCTAAGACTCCTTTACATGACGTGTATCAGTGTAACCTACTGTTGGTATGCATGTCTAAGACACCTATACATGACGTGTATCAGTGTAACCTACTGTTGGTATGCATGTCTAAGACTCCTTTACATGACGTGTATCAGTGTAACTTACTGTTGGTATGCATGTCTAAGACTCCTTTACGTGACGTGTATCAGTGTAACCTACTGTTGGTATGCATGTCTAAGACACCTTTACGTGACGTGTATCAGCGTAACCTACTGTTGGTATGCATGTCTAAGACTCCTTTACATGACGTGTATCAGTGTAACCTACTGTTGGTATGCATGTCTAAGACTCCTTTACATGGTGTGTATCAGTGTAACCTACAGTTGGTATGCATGTCTAAGACACCTTTACATGACGTGTATCAGTGTAACCTACTGTTGGTATGCACGTCTAAGACACCTTTACATGGCGTGTATCAGTGTAACCTACTGTTGGTATGCATGTCTAAGACACCTTTACATGGCGTGTATCAGTGTAACCTACTGTTGGTATGCATGTCTAAGACTCCTTTACATGGCGTGTATCAGTGTAACCTACTGTTGGTATGCATGTCCAAGACACCTTTACATGGCGTGTATCAGTGTAACCTACTGTTGGCCTGCATGTCCAAGACTCCTTTACATGGCGTGTATCAGTGTAACCTACTGTTGGTATGCATGTCCAAGACACCTTTACATGGCGTGTATCAGTGTAACCTACTGTTGGCCTGCATGTCTAAGACTCCTTTACATGGCGTGTATCAGTGTAACCTACTGTTGGCATGCATGTCTAAGACTCCTTTACATGGCGTGTATCAATGTAACCTACTGTTGGCATGCATGTCTAAGACACCTTTACATGACGTGTATCAGTGTAACCTACTGTTGGCATGCATGTCTAAGACACCTTTACGTGGCGTGTATCAGTGTAACCTACTGTTGGTATGCATGTCTAAGACTCTTTTACATGGCGTGTATCAGTGTAACCTACTGTTGGTATGCATGTCCAAGACACCTTTACATGCCCTGTATCAGTGTAACCTACTGCATGTCCAAGACTCCTTTACATGGTGTGTATCAGTGTAACCTACTGTTGGTATGCATGTCCAAGACTCCTTTACATGGCGTGTATCAGTGTAACCTACTGTTGGTATGCATGTCCAAGACACCTTTACATGACGTGTATCAGTGTAACCTACTGTTGGCCTGCATGTCTAAGACTCCTTTACATGACGTGTATCAGTGTAACCTACTGTTGGCCTGCATGTCTAAGACTCCTTTACATGACGTGTATCAGTGTAACCTACTGTTGGCCTGCATGTCTAAGACTCCTTTACATGACGTGTATCAGTGTAACCTACTGTTGGTATGCATGTCCAAGACTCCTTTACATGCCGTGTATCAGTGTAACCTACTGTTGGTATGCAAGTCCAAGACACCTTTACATGACGTGTATCAGTGTAACCTACTGTTGGTATGCAAGTCCAAGACACCTTTACATGACGTGTATCAGTGTAACCTACTGTTGGTATGCATGTCTAAGACACCTTTATATGACGTGTATCAGTGTAACCTACTGTTGGTATGCATGTCTAAGACACCTTTACATGGCGTGTATCAGTGTAACCTACTGTTGGCCTGCATGTCTAAGACTCCTTTACATGACGTGTATCAGTGTAACCTACCGTTGGTATGCATGTTTAAGACACCTTTACATGACGTGTATCAGTGTAACCTACTGTTGGTATGCATGTCTAAGACACCTTTACATGACGTGTATCAGTGTAACCTACTGTTGGTATGCATGTCTAAGCCACCTTTACATGGCGTGTATCAGTGTTACCTACTGTTGGTATGCATGTCCAAGACTCCTTTACATGACGTGTATCAGTGTAACCTACTATTGGTATGCATGTCCAAGACTCCTTTACATGACGTGTATCAGTGTAACCTACTGTTGGTATGCATGTCTAAGACACCTATACATGACGTGTATCAGTGTAACCTACTGTTGGTATGCATGTCTAAGACTCCTTTACATGACGTGTATCAGTGTAACTTACTGTTGGTATGCATGTCTAAGACTCCTTTACATGACGTGTATCAGTGTAACCTACTGTTGGTATGCATGTCTAAGACACCTTTACGTGACGTGTATCAGTGTAACCTACTGTTGGTATGAATGTCTAAAACTCCTTTACATGACGTGTATCAGTGTAACCTACTGTTGGTATGCATGTCTAAGAATCCTTTACATGGTGTGTATCAGTGTAACCTACAGTTGGTATGCATGTCTAAGACACCTTTACATGACGTGTATCAGTGTAACCTACTGTTGGTATGCACGTCTAAGACACCTTTACATGGCGTGTATCAGTGTAACCTACTGTTGGTATGCATGTCTAAGACACCTTTACATGGCGTGTATCAGTGTAACCTACTGTTGGTATGCATGTCTAAGACTCCTTTACATGGCGTGTATCAGTGTAACCTACTGTTGGTATGCATGTCCAAGACACCTTAACATGGCGTGTATCAGTGTAACCTACTGTTGGCCTGCATGTCTAAGACTCCTTTACATGGCGTGTATCAGTGTAACCTACTGTTGGTATGCATGTCCAAGACACCTTTACATGGCGTGTATCAGTGTAACCTACTGTTGGCCTGCATGTCTAAGACTCCTTTACATGGCGTGTATCAGTGTAACCTACTGTTGGCATCCATGTCTAAGACTCCTTTACATGGCGTGTATCAGTGTAACCTACTGTTGGTATGCATGTCCAAGACACCTTTACATGCCCTGTATCAGTGTAACCTACTGTTGGTATGCATGTCCAAGACTCCTTTACATGGTGTGTATCAGTGTAACCTACTGTTGGTATGCATGTCCAAGACTCCTTTACATGGCGTGTATCAGTGTAACCTACTGTTGGTATGCATGTCCAAGACACCTTTACATGACGTAGTGTAACCTACTGTTGGTATGCATGTCCAAGACTCCTTTACATGACGTGTATCAGTGTAACCTACTGTTGGCCTGCATGTCTAAGACTCCTTTACATGACGTGTATCAGTGTAACCTACTGTTGGTATGCATGTCCAAGACTCCTTTACAGGGCATGTATCAGTGTAACCTACTGTTGGTATGCATGTCCAAGACTCCTTTACATGCCGTGTATCAGTGTAACCTACTGTTGGTATGCAAGTCCAAGACACCTTTACATGACGTGTATCAGTGTAACCTACTGTTGGTATGCAAGTCCAAGACACCTTTACATGACGTGTATCAGTGTAACCTACTGTTGGTATGCATGTCCAAGACACCTTTATATGACGTGTATCAGTGTAACCTACTGTTGGTATGCATGTCCAAGACACCTTTACATGGCGTGTATCAGTGTAACCTACTGTTGGTATGCATGTCTAAGACACCTTTACATGACGTGTATCAGTGTAACCTACTGTTGGTATGCATGTCTAAGACTCCTTTACATGGCATGTATCAGTGTAACCTACTGTTGGTATGCATGTCTAAGCCACCTTTACATGGCGTGTATCAGTGTATCAGTGTAACCTACTGTTGGTATGCATGTCTAAGACACCTTTACATGACGTGTATCAGTGTAACCTACTGTTGGTATGCATGTCCAAGACACTTTTACATGGCGTGTATCAGTGTAACCTACTGTTGGTATGCATGTCTAAGACTCCTTTACATGGCGTGTATCAGTGTAACCTACTGTTTATATGCATGTCCAAGACACCTTTACATGGCGTGTATCAGTGTAACCTACTGTTGGTATGCATGTCTAAGACACCTTTTCATGACGTGTATCAGTGTAACCTACTGTTGGTATGCATGTCTAAGACTCCTTTACATGGCATGTATCAGTGTAACCTACTGTTGGTATGCATGTCTAAGACACCTTTACATGACGTGTATCAGTGTAACCTACTGTTGGTATGCATGTCTAAGACACCTTTACATGACATGTATCAGTGTAACCTACTGTTGGTATGCATGTCTAAGACTCCTTTACATGGCGTGTATCAGTGTAACCTTCTGTTGGTATGCATGTCTAAGACACCTTTACATGGCGTGTATCAGTGTATCAGTGTAACCTACTGTTGGTATGCATGTCTAAGACTCCTTTACATGACGTGTATCAGTGTAACCTACTGTTGGTATGCATGTCTAAGACACCTTTACATGACGTGTATCAGCGTAACCCACTGTTGGTATGCATGTCTAAGACACCTTTACATGAAGTGTATCAGTGTAACCTACTGTTGGTATGCATGTCTAAGACACCTTTACATGACGTGTATCAGTGTAACCTACTGTTGGTATGCATGTCTAAGACACCTTTACATGACGTGTATCAGTGTAACCTACTGTTGGTATGCATGTCTAAGCCACCTTTACATGGCGTGTATCAGTGTATCAGTGTAACCTACTGTTGGTATGCATGTCTAAGACACCTTTACATGACGTGTATCAGTGTAACCTACTGTTGGTATGCATGTCTAAGACACCTTTACATGACGTGTATCAGTGTAACCTACTGTTGGTATGTATGTCTAAGACTCCTTTACATGACGTGTATCAGTGTAACCTACTGTTGGTATGCATGTCTAAGACTCCTTTACATGGCATGTATCAGTGTAACCTACTGTTGGTATGCATGTCTAAGACTCCTTTACATGGCATGTATCAGTGTAACCTACTGTTGGTATGCATGTCTAAGACACCTTTACATGACGTGTATCAGTGTAACCTACTGTTGGTATGCATGTCTAAGACACCTTTACATGACGTGTATCAGTGTAACCTTCTGTTGGTATGCATGTCTAAGACACCTTTACATGCCGTGTATCAGTGTAACCTACTGTTGGTATGCAAGTCCAAGACACCTTTACATGACGTGTATCAGTGTAACCTACTGTTGGTATGCAAGTCCAAGACACCTTTACATGACGTGTATCAGTGTAACCTACTGTTGGTATGCATGTCTAAGACACCTTTATATGACGTGTATCAGTGTAACCTACTGTTGGTATGCATGTCTAAGACACCTTTACATGGCGTGTATCAGTGTAACCTACTGTTGGTATGCATGTCTAAGACTCCTTTACATGGCGTGTATCAGTGTAACCTACTGTTTATATGCATGTCCAAGACACCTTTACATGGCGTGTATCAGTGTAACCTACTGTTGGTATGCATGTCTAAGACACCTTTACATGACGTGTATCAGTGTAACCTACTGTTGGTATGCATGTCTAAGACTCCTTTACATGACGTGTATCAGTGTAACCTACTGTTGGTATGCATGTCTAAGACTCCTTTACATGGCATGTATCAGTGTAACCTACTGTTGGTATGCATGTCTAAGACACCTTTACATGACGTGTATCAGTGTAACCTACTGTTGGTATGCATGTCTAAGACACCTTTACATGACATGTATCAGTGTAACCTACTGTTGGTATGCATGTCTAAGACTCCTTTACATGGCGTGTATCAGTGTAACCTACTGTTGGTATGCATGTCTAAGACACCTTTACATGGCGTGTATCAGTGTATCAGTGTAACCTACTGTTGGTATGCATGTCTAAGACACCTTTACATGACGTGTATCAGTGTAACCTACTGTTGGTATGCATGTCTAAGACTTCTTTACATGGCGTGTATCAGTGTAACCTTCTGTTGGTATGCATGTCTAAGACTCCTTTACATGATGTGTATCAGTGTAACCAACTGTTGGTATGCATGTCTAAGACTCCTTTACATGACGTATATCAGTGTAACCTACTGTAGGTATGCATGTCTAAGACTCCTTTACATGGTGTGTATCAGCGTAACCCACTGTTGGTATGCATGTCTAAGACACCTTTACATGACGTGTATCAGTGTAACCTACTGTTGGCATGCATGTCTAAGACTCCTTTACATGGTGTGTATCAGCGTAACCCACTGTTGGTATGCATGTCTAAGACACCTTTACATGAAGTGTATCAGTGTAACCTACTGTTGGTATGCATGTCTAAGACACCTTTACATGACGTGTATCAGTGTAACCTACTGTTGGTATGCATGTCTAAGACACCTTTACATGATGTGTATCAGTGTAACCTACTGTTGGTATGTATGTTTAAGACTCCTTTACATGGCGTGTATCAGTGTAACCTACTGTTGGTATGCATGTCTAAGCCACCTTTACATGACGTGTATCAGTGTAACCTACTGTTGGTATGCATGTCTAAGACACCTTTACATGACGTGTATCAGTGTAACCTACTGTTGGTATGTATGTCTAAGACTCCTTTACATGGCGTGTATCAGTGTAACCTACTGTTGGTATGCATGTCTAAGCCACCTTTACATGGCGTGTATCAGTGTATCAGTGTAACCTACTGTTGGTATGCATGTCTAAGACACCTTTACATGACGTGTATCAGTGTAACCTACTGTTGGTATGCATGTCTAAGACACCTTTACATGACGTGTATCAGTGTAACCTACTGTTGGTATGTATGTCTAAGACTCCTTTACATGACGTGTATCAGTGTAACCTACTGTTGGTATGCATGTCTAAGACTCCTTTACATGGCATGTATCAGTGTAACCTACTGTTGGTATGCATGTCTAAGACTCCTTTACATGGCATGTATCAGTGTAACCTACTGTTGGTATGCATGTCTAAGACACCTTTACATGACGTGTATCAGTGTAACCTACTGTTGGTATGCATGTCTAAGACACCTTTACATGACGTGTATCAGTGTAACCTTCTGTTGGTATGCATGTCCAAGACACCTTTACATGCCGTGTATCAGTGTAACCTACTGTTGGTATGCAAGTCCAAGACACCTTTACATGACGTGTATCAGTGTAACCTACTGTTGGTATGCAAGTCCAAGACACCTTTACATGACGTGTATCAGTGTAACCTACTGTTGGTATGCATGTCTAAGACTCCTTTACATGGCATGTATCAGTGTAACCTACTGTTGGTATGCATGTCTAAGACACCTTTACATGACGTGTATCAGTGTAACCTACTGTTGGTATGCATGTCTAAGACACCTTTACATGACATGTATCAGTGTAACCTACTGTTGGTATGCATGTCTAAGACTCCTTTACATGGCGTGTATCAGTGTAACCTACTGTTGGTATGCATGTCTAAGACACCTTTACATGGCGTGTATCAGTGTATCAGTGTAACCTACTGTTGGTATGCATGTCTAAGACACCTTTACATGACGTGTATCAGTGTAACCTACTGTTGGTATGCATGTCTAAGACTTCTTTACATGGCGTGTATCAGTGTAACCTTCTGTTGGTATGCATGTCTAAGACTCCTTTACATGATGTGTATCAGTGTAACCAACTGTTGGTATGCATGTCTAAGACTCCTTTACATGACGTATATCAGTGTAACCTACTGTTGGTATGCATGTCTAAGACTCCTTTACATGGTGTGTATCAGCGTAACCCACTGTTGGTATGCATGTCTAAGACACCTTTACATGACGTGTATCAGTGTAACCTACTGTTGGCATGCATGTCTAAGACTCCTTTACATGGTGTGTATCAGCGTAACCCACTGTTGGTATGCATGTCTAAGACACCTTTACATGAAGTGTATCAGTGTAACCT
The DNA here is from genome assembly GCA_037043455.1 of Cyrtodaria siliqua. NCBI lineage: Eukaryota > Metazoa > Mollusca > Bivalvia > Adapedonta > Hiatellidae > Cyrtodaria > Cyrtodaria siliqua. The sequence continues at coordinate 17,369 of JAWPHD010010508.1, forward strand.
ACTGTTGGTATGCATGTCTAAGACACCTTTACATGACGTGTATCAGTGTAACCTACTGTTGGTATGCATGTCTAAGACACCTTTACATGATGTGTATCAGTGTAACCTACTGTTGGTATGTATGTTTAAGACTCCTTTACATGGCGTGTATCAGTGTAACCTACTGTTGGTATGCATGTCTAAGCCACCTTTACATGACGTGTATCAGTGTAACCTACTGTTGGTATGCATGTCTAAGACACCTTTACATGACGTGTATCAGTGTAACCTACTGTTGGTATGTATGTCTAAGACTCCTTTACATGGCGTGTATCAGTGTAACCTACTGTTGGTATGCATGTCTAAGCCACCTTTACATGGCGTGTATCAGTGTATCAGTGTAACCTACTGTTGGTATGCATGTCTAAGACACCTTTACATGACGTGTATCAGTGTAACCTACTGTTGGTATGCATGTCTAAGACACCTTTACATGACGTGTATCAGTGTAACCTACTGTTGGTATGTATGTCTAAGACTCCTTTACATGACGTGTATCAGTGTAACCTACTGTTGGTATGCATGTCTAAGACTCCTTTACATGGCATGTATCAGTGTAACCTACTGTTGGTATGCATGTCTAAGACTCCTTTACATGACGTGTATCAGTGTAACCTACTGTTGGTATGCATGTCTAAGACTCCTTTACATGGCATGTATCAGTGTAACCTACTGTTGGTATGTATGTCTAAGACTCCTTTACATGGCATGTATCAGTGTAACCTACTGTTGGTATGCATGTCTAAGACTCCTTTACATGGCATGTATCAGTGTAACCTACAGTTGGTATGCATGTCTAAGACACCTTTACATGACGTGTATCAGTGTAACCTTCTGTTGGTATGCATGTCTAAGACACCTTTACATGCCGTGTATCAGTGTAACCTACTGTTGGTATGCAAGTCCAAGACACCTTTACATGACGTGTATCAGTGTAACCTACTGTTGGTATGCAAGTCCAAGACACCTTTACATGACGTGTATCAGTGTAACCTACTGTTGGTATGCATGTCTAAGACTCCTTTACATGGCATGTATCAGTGTAACCTACTGTTGGTATGCATGTCTAAGACACCTTTACATGACGTGTATCAGTGTAACCTACTGTTGGTATGCATGTCTAAGACACCTTTACATGACATGTATCAGTGTAACCTACTGTTGGTATGCATGTCTAAGACTCCTTTACATGGCGTGTATCAGTGTAACCTACTGTTGGTATGCATGTCTAAGACACCTTTACATGGCGTGTATCAGTGTATCAGTGTAACCTACTGTTGGTATGCATGTCTAAGACACCTTTACATGACGTGTATCAGTGTAACCTACTGTTGGTATGCATGTCTAAGACTTCTTTACATGGCGTGTATCAGTGTAACCTTCTGTTGGTATGCATGTCTAAGACTCCTTTACATGATGTGTATCAGTGTAACCAACTGTTGGTATGCATGTCTAAGACTCCTTTACATGACGTATATCAGTGTAACCTACTGTTGGTATGCATGTCTAAGACTCCTTTACATGGTGTGTATCAGCGTAACCCACTGTTGGTATGCATGTCTAAGACACCTTTACATGACGTGTATCAGTGTAACCTACTGTTGGCATGCATGTCTAAGACTCCTTTACATGGTGTGTATCAGCGTAACCCACTGTTGGTATGCATGTCTAAGACACCTTTACATGAAGTGTATCAGTGTAACCTACTGTTGGTATGCATGTCTAAGACACCTTTACATGACGTGTATCAGTGTAACCTACTGTTGGTATGCATGTCTAAGACACCTTTACATGATGTGTATCAGTGTAACCTACTGTTGGTATGTATGTTTAAGACTCCTTTACATGGCGTGTATCAGTGTAACCTACTGTTGGTATGCATGTCTAAGCCACCTTTACATGACGTGTATCAGTGTAACCTACTGTTGGTATGCATGTCTAAGACAACTTTACATGACGTGTATCAGTGTAACCTACTGTTGGTATGTATGTCTAAGACTCCTTTACATGGCGTGTATCAGTGTAACCTACTGTTGGTATGCATGTCTAAGCCACCTTTACATGGCGTGTATCAGTGTATCAGTGTAACCTACTGTTGGTATGCATGTCTAAGACACCTTTACATGACGTGTATCAGTGTAACCTACTGTTGGTATGCATGTCTAAGACACCTTTACATGACGTGTATCAGTGTAACCTACTGTTGGTATGTATGTCTAAGACTCCTTTACATGACGTGTATCAGTGTAACCTACTGTTGGTATGCATGTCTAAGACTCCTTTACATGGCATGTATCAGTGTAACCTACTGTTGGTATGCATGTCTAAGACTCCTTTACATGGCATGTATCAGTGTAACCTACTGTTGGTATGCATGTCTAAGACACCTTTACATGACGTGTATCAGTGTAACCTACTGTTGGTATGCATGTCTAAGACACCTTTACATGACGTGTATCAGTGTAACCTTCTGTTGGTATGCATGTCTAAGACACCTTTACATGCCGTGTATCAGTGTAACCTACTGTTGGTATGCAAGTCCAAGACACCTTTACATGACGTGTATCAGTGTAACCTACTGTTGGTATGCAAGTCCAAGACACCTTTACATGACGTGTATCAGTGTAACCTACTGTTGGTATGCATGTCTAAGACACCTTTATATGACGTGTATCAGTGTAACCTACTGTTGGTATGCATGTCTAAGACACCTTTACATGGCGTGTATCAGTGTAACCTACTGTTGGTATGCATGTCTAAGACTCCTTTACATGGCATGTATCAGTGTAACCTACTGTTGGTACGCATGTCCAAGACACCTTTACATGGCGTGTATCAGTGTAACCTACTGTTGGTACGCATGTCTAAGACTCCTTTACATGGCGTGTATCAGTGTAACCTACTGTTTATATGCATGTCCAAGACACCTTTACATGGCGTGTATCAGTGTAACCTACTGTTGGTATGCATGTCTAAGACACCTTTACATGACGTGTATCAGTGTAACCTACTGTTGGTATGCATGTCTAAGACTCCTTTACATGACGTGTATCAGTGTAACCTACTGTTGGTATGCATGTCTAAGACTCCTTTACATGGCATGTATCAGTGTAACCTACTGTTGGTATGCATGTCTAAGACACCTTTACATGACGTGTATCAGTGTAACCTACTGTTGGTATGCATGTCTAAGACACCTTTACATGACATGTATCAGTGTAACCTACTGTTGGTATGCATGTCTAAGACTCCTTTACATGGCGTGTATCAGTGTAACCTACTGTTGGTATGCATGTCTAAGACACCTTTACATGGCGTGTATCAGTGTATCAGTGTAACCTACTGTTGGTATGCATGTCTAAGACACCTTTACATGACGTGTATCAGTGTAACCTACTGTTGGTATGCATGTCTAAGACTTCTTTACATGGCGTGTATCAGTGTAACCTTCTGTTGGTATGCATGTCTAAGACTCCTTTACATGATGTGTATCAGTGTAACCAACTGTTGGTATGCATGTCTAAGACTCCTTTACATGACGTATATCAGTGTAACCTACTGTTGGTATGCATGTCTAAGACTCCTTTACATGGTGTGTATCAGCGTAACCCACTGTTGGTATGCATGTCTAAGACACCTTTACATGACGTGTATCAGTGTAACCTACTGTTGGCATGCATGTCTAAGACTCCTTTACATGGTGTGTATCAGCGTAACCCACTGTTGGTATGCATGTCTAAGACACCTTTACATGAAGTGTATCAGTGTAACCTACTGTTGGTATGCATGTCTAAGACACCTTTACATGACGTGTATCAGTGTAACCTACTGTTGGTATGCATGTCTAAGACACCTTTACATGATGTGTATCAGTGTAACCTACTGTTGGTATGTATGTTTAAGACTCCTTTACATGGCGTGTATCAGTGTAACCTACTGTTGGTATGCATGTCTAAGCCACCTTTACATGGCGTGTATCAGTGTATCAGTGTAACTACTGTTGGTATGCATGTCTAAGACACCTTTACATGACGTGTATCAGTGTAACCTACTGTTGGTATGCATGTCTAAGACACCTTTACATGACGTGTATCAGTGTAACCTACTGTTGGTATGTATGTCTAAGACTCCTTTACATGACGTGTATCAGTGTAACCTACTGTTGGTATGCATGTCTAAGACTCCTTTACATGATGTGTATCAGTGTAACCTACTGTTGGTATGCATGTCTAAGACTCCTTTACATGACGTGTATCAGTGTAACCTACTGTTGGCCTGCATGTCTAAGACTCCTTTACATGGTGTGTATCAGCGTAACCCACTGTTGGTATGCATGTCTAAGACACCTTTACATGGTGTGTATCAGTGTAACCTACTGTTGGTATGCATGTCTAAGACACCTTTACATGGTGTGTATCAGCGTAACCCACTGTTGGTATGCATGTCTAAGACACCTTTACATGGTGTGTATCAGTGTAACCTACTGTTGGTATGCATGTCCAAGACACCTTTACATGGTGTGTATCAGTGTAACCTACTGTTGGTATGCATGTCTAAGACACCTTTACATGAAGTGTATCAGTGTAACCTACTGTTGGTATGCATGTCTAAGACACCTTTACATGACGTGTATCAGTGTAACCTACTGTTGGTATGCATGTCTAAGACACCTTTACATGACGTGTATCAGTGTAACCTACTGTTGGTATGCATGTCTAAGACACCTTTACATGACGTGTATCAGTGTAACCTACTGTTGGTATGCATGTCTAAGACTCCTTTACATGACGTGTATCAGTGTAACCTACTGTTGGTATGCATGTCTAAGACTTCTTTACATGGCGTGTATCAGTGTAACATACTATTGGTATGCATGTCTAAGACTCCTTTACATGACCTGTATCAGTGTAACCTACTGTTGGTATGCATGTCTAAGACTCCTTTACAAGACGTGTATCAGTGTAACCTACTGTTTGTATGCATGTCTAAGACTCCTTTACATGGCGTGTATCAGTGTAACCTACTGTTGGCATGCATGTCTAAGACTCCTTTACATGACTTGTATCAGTGTATTATGTTTTAAAAAGTTTAGGGACATTAAAGGGACAAACTGATTTTGTTAAAACTCGCAGCATCCCGTTAGTTAATGAATTAGGGAAATTTTCTTAGCCAAAGAGGTGAAAAAAGTAGGTTATTTTGCAAGGGGAAGGGGTCGAATTTCAGCCCATTTATGAAAGACATAGAATGGTGTTCCACGCAACAGCAACACTTGTGTTGCCTGCGTTGCCTGCAGTGTTGCCTGCCATATGTTTAAATCAAACAATAAGTTTGATGGCTTCTGGGGCAAATTTGTTCATGCATTATGGAGCTTTTTTTTTTTTAAAGTTTTATCAAAAAGGGCATAACCCTGCACTGAATAACTGATAAAAGTTTATACAGTTTCATAATTTAATATTTTAGGTTAATAGTTTGCCAAGTTATAGGCTAGGTAAAGTTGCATGTTTAAGTTTTATTAAAAGGGTCATAACTCTGCCAAAAAGAAATTCAGAATTATTGGATATTTCAGTGGCATTGAATAATTGTTAAGGAAGAACTGTATAAAGTTTCATGACCATACGTCAATATTTTGCCAAGTTACGAGCTAGGTACGGTTGCAGTTTTAAGTATTATGAAAAGGGAAATAACTCGACCAAAATGAAAGTCAGAGTTATTGGACAGGTGTAATGACATTCCTTGAGGTAAGATAAAGATATGTGTGAAGTTTCATGAACAATTAGGTCAAACAGTTTTCAAGTTATTGCCAGTTATGACCTCGGTTATGTTCAGGTTAAGGTTTTATAAAAAGGGGTATAACTCTGCCATAATGAAAGTCAGAGTTATTGGACACGTGTTACAACATTCACTGTGGTGAGATGAAGATATTTGTGAAAGTTCATGAACATCTGTCAAATGTTTTTTCAAGTTATAGCCAGTTATGAGCTTGTTTAGGTTACAGGTTAAAAGTTTTATGAAAAAAGGTCAACTCCGCAGAAATGAAAAGTTGGGAGTTATTGGACACATGCAATGACATTCCTTGAGGTAAGATGAAGATGTGCGAGAAGTTTCAGGAACATAGGTTAAATACTTTTCACGCTATAGCCAAATGTAAGGTTGCAGGTTCAGGGCAGGAAAAGTTCAGGGCAGGAAAATTTGTTTCTGAGTTACTTGTCCTATGTAATATTTGAATGGTCAAATTGATAAATTGTTAAAAAATTTACATGAATTTCTACTTGTCCTTTTATCAATATCACTTGTCATGAAATGAACGAGGTCCTGGGTTCGATCCTCGCCGCGGCCACATTATTTATCCTGTAGCAAGATAATTAATCCACATTGCTTAGTACTGGTTCTACCCAGGAAGCCATCGAGAGTGATTAATCTAAGTTGCAATAACTTGTTTCGCAATCAATGTAAAATAAAAATGTTTAAACTAAACACTCATCATGGCGAGCGGACAAGTGAAGTCTTCATTCCCCGAGGTTAAAGTGTGCCAGACAGACGGATGATGACAAAGTGATCCTTAAGTATCTGCCATGCTACGCAGGCGACACAACGAGCCATATTCCTTGTTCCTCTATGATAAGACTTGCTGTATTAAATTTATAATTATTAATTATTGTGCTGTAATATAGGCAAGTGTCAATTTTCCATCTATATCTTTGAACCAGTTCAGGTTTTTCATAGCCTTCATAAACCAGAAAAAAATATAGATTCTGTATCACCTAAAAACAATAAACAAAATTAACTGTCTAATAATTGCATTATCAGCAAACACTTTCTATTGATATTTAATAAGAGGCCCAAGAGGGACTGTATAGCTCTACTTGCTACATGGTGTCCATGGTACTATAATATCTCAAATTGACAATGATAAATTAAAGTTATAATAACACCTTGTTTGACAAATCTGGTGGAATCAAGTGAAAAACAAAGATAGCATGCTCTTTTTTGATGGGTTGCATTCAATAAATCACTTTTTTTGTTGTACCATATTTATTAAATACTAAAAAAGTTATTCTGGTGGCCAAGTTAAGTCCTTTTTGTTTACCATAGGCCTAATATGACATGGGACCCACAAGCAAACATGTCCTAAAAAAAGCAACCAACAGATCAAATAAATTAGACTACAGTACAGTAGGGTGGGCATGGTTGGTTTTCAAACAGGTTTGAGCTTTTATTGATATTAACATCCTGAACATGAAGAGCAGATAAGAAATGATGGCCCTACTATTTTAACGAGCCAAAGTAGAGCATATTTTATCAAATAAAGGGCCATGTTTTGTAAAGATCTGATGAAAATAGTGTAAACAATAAAACAAGGTTATGACTGGTTTTGGAATTGATATTTTGACAAAGTTTGGTAAAGATAACATTAAACATGAAGATAAGGGTAGCGGACGGACGGACGACACACAATTCACCACCCGACAAGTTCTGATGCTGGAAACACCAGCTTCACCAAGTTGGTTCCCTGCAGGCTGCAAACGCGCAAAACCAATCAATCGCTAAGCAGACGTCGCACACAAATGTGTATAATACACCTGAATTATTTGTACATAACGAATATGCACTGGCAAAATTATATTTAGTACTGGCATATATGTATCAATACTTAACAGATCTTGAACAATCCTTTCAGTATTAATATGACTCGTCTTTTTCTTCACGAACACGCGAGCGGCTAATTGTCTGGTTCTCTGATCTACTTGCATGAAAACGCAGTGTAAACTAAATCGAGGTACCTAACACGGTAACTTGGTTCACGGGCTTTATCGGATCTATCTATTGTATAAGGATTATGCGCAGAATAGTCAGCATTATGCCATATATAGATATAATATAGGGTCCCTGCTGGCTGAGATGAGTTGGAAGTAGGGAGTTTAAAGCATATTGCATATATTGTAATACTCAATAAAAGAAATTCAGAAATTTACACCATATAACGTTTTAAGTACTTGAATGTCCGTGTACTGTAGGCAATGCAAAATACATATCAAGCGGTTGGTTGATGGTTGAATTTAAATTGAATTGGAATGGGTTTAAAGGTGCACCAATACATAAAAGGTTATATGGCGCCAGGCTCATCCTCCAGGTTGATGGTTGAATGGTAGAAATAGAAAAAATATGCTATTTGTATATGAGGTCTGTTTATTGCTGTTTGCGAAATAATTTGGAAATAAGCATTCTACTCCAAAATATTTCATTCTTCAGTTGTTGTTTTTTGTTTTTTGTTGTTGCTTTTTTTGAAGATCTGAAATACTATGAGATCAATCTAGATATCTGTCTCTGCAAGAGCACCACTTCAGCTACAACTGTTGAATATGAATTGTAGAACATATCAATAGGTCCATCGAAACACCACTGGGATGGTCTGCATGTTGTATTCAAGCCTGTATTGAATATATCGCTTTTTGTTCACTTGCATGCTGCATTCAACGATTTCATCTTTTCCATTTTATATTTTTAGCTTATAGGACTTGTTTATTATAATGTTTTAAATATGTATCTGGGTAGTGTTATGCTCGTAACCTGAGCTGTTAGTATATCCGATTTGCTAATTTAACTTGGTGATGAGAACATAAATATTGTTGTTTATATATTACATGCTCTGCATTGTGACGGTATATCCTTTTATTTGTTCTTATGATAATTATTATATGTTCTGTCGGTTTCAAAGCTTTATATGAGGTTATGTTTGCTGTTATATATACTTGCCAACTTCAACTAAAAGTTATTTGATTTGATTAGATGATCCAGAGTCATTTATGTGTGCATTTTTTCTTTATTATTTAAGTTGCGAATAAAAAAAAAACTCTTATTATTAGCACATGTACTACTTTGTTAGGGTTAAAACAAGATTAGTTATTGTTAATTATCTGGCAATAAGTATTCAATATACCACCTATATATATATATACTATACTGAAACGAAAAAGTCGGGAATTGCCGCTATATATTGTGTGTGCAATATGCTGCTGTTAATCAAATGGTACATGGCTAGGTAAGACCTTTCCATTCGGAAAAAAAGACTAAAACAACACAATAACACAGCAAATAGTATTCCTTCAAAGTTTCATTATTGACAGAGTAGGCATTTGGCTCAAGCATGTGAGCAAACTTAGGATGCATAATTTTGCATACTCTTGACGTTAAATACAGTACTGAAATGGCTCAATTTTTCAAAGAGGAACTTCAACATTTATGAATTTCTTGTTACAAATTGTACTGTGATCTCTTTTTTTTCCGTTTCAGTATAGTAGTAATTTAAATTTGCTGGGAAAACAACTCTAAATAATCATTATCGCAAAATATAATTGAATTGAATTGAATTGGGGTTTTAAAGGGAAGTACCGACACAGCCAAACCATATTAATTATTGAGAGTTCTGAAAAACTTGAATAAGGGTGAAAGAATTTTCAAAATCGGATGATAAACAAAGAAGATATGATCATTTGAAGTTTCTGTTGAAACGGATATGGAAGCGGTCATTTTGAGAGCTATGACATCACGGTTCTAAATGACCATATATGGAATATTTATAAATATGAAAATTAACTGTTTTATAGGGTAAAAATAATAGCAACTGTATGAAAAATATGTAATACTTAATGGCAATAACGTTTTATATGACCAGTAAAAAAGTGCATTCATTTGCAGTGATTTTCTTTGTCATAGTTCTAAAAATGGCGGCTCCCATATTCGTATTAGAACAATCTTTAAATGGTCATATCTTTTTTATTTATCATCCGATTTTGATAATTTTTTCACCTTTTTCCATTTTTTTCAGAAATTTCAATAATAGAGCTTGTTTGGCTATGGCGGTACATGCCCTTTAATGCGCACCAACACATGAAAGGTTATATGGCACCACCAACAGGAATGAACATACCAGGCTCATCCTCCATGTACATAAAGATAAAATATGGAAATGGGCCTAGAACCTTCTCACCCTGAACTGCAGAGTGGCTGCAAATTTTATCGTAGAAACTCCATTTACGCTGGAGCCACGTTTATTGTTTATCTGCCACTGCTCTTTTGATGTGAGCGAGATGGCACCTGAAACAATGCAGGGATCATGATAATTGAATTGAATTGAATTGGGTTTTAGGGCGCACCTACACATGAAAGGTTATATGACGCCTAACAGGCATGTTCATGCCAGGCTCATATTCTCCATGTACATCGAGATAAAATATGGAAAATGGGCCTAGAACCTTCTCAACCTGAACTGCAGAGTTGCTGCAAATTATATTGTAGACACACCATTTACGCTGGAGCCACGTTTGTTTTTCTGCCACTGCTCTTAGTGATGTGAGCAAGATGGCACCTGAAACAATGCAGGGGTCATGATGAAGACCTTTAAAGAGCATGAAAAAAAAAATGATAAAAATGAGCATGAATTTGGGGTGTTCTACCCCTCTGCCTTCTCTAACGGGATCTGCAGTGGCCCTATTCTTTGCCCCGTTACCATAAAGGGCCGCAAAATAGAAAAACTAAATGTTCTGAATTGAGACAAATTCCAGCTTAGGCCTAGCCCAGTTGCTTACATATGAAGATTGGCCTAGTTGATAATGCATAGAGAATGGATGACAGCAATGGCCCTAGCTGCTTACACATGTATACTCAGTTGCAGAAGAAAGTGGACACTGAGTTTTGTTTAGATTTAATTGTATAAAGATTTTTTAGAATTAAATTGACAAATTCCAAAATGAATATGCCATGTTTGGTACCAAAGTTTTTATCATTCCATTGCCAATATCATACAATTGAGTATAGATTGGCCTAGTTGATAATGCATAGAGAATGGATGACAGCAATGGGCCTAGATTAGTTGCATACATACGACAGCAATGGGCCTAGACTAGTTGCATACATACGACAGCAATGGGCCTAGTAATTTACATATGGAGGATGGAGGATAGAAATTGAGAACCCTTAAATAATTGAATTGAATTTTATAGTTGCACCAACAGCTAAGACCATATGGCGACTTTCCAGCTTCCATTGGTGGAGGAAAATCCCAGGTGACCCTCCGGACAATTGTCGTGCATGGGCTGGGTAGAAGTTCCGCAAGACCGCCCCGTGAATAAAGCTACATTATTACATGACCTGAACACCTGCAGTTTGAATGGTTTTGTATATAGTGTAATTTTACCAATATTTGGCGACAGTTTCTTTTAATGGAAATTGGACCTAGTTTCAGAGTAGAGGGTTGATCGTCGCAAGTTTATCTTATTAACTATGTAAATAAGGATGGCCATGTTGGGCACCAAATCAAAATGAAAACCACAAGCCATACCAGTCATTTTGGTAACGGTTCCAAATCAACATCACTTATGTTTTTTTAGTAGTCACCATAAAACTCTCTGAATTTCCGGTCAACCTTATTTTTACTCGGCACGACAGTTCTATAAACATCCATCAAGTAGTTTCAGGTGCAGTCACCACAATTTTCTGGTATAACTCTACGTTTGTTTAGGACCAACAACATGCCATTTTGGTAAAGGTGCTAATCATTACCACTTTAGATTTTTGAAATTGTGTTTGCAAATCTATTTATAACTGTAGTGGCCATTTTGAATTTCAGATCGACAGGATTTTTACTTCGGCTCAACTGGACATTAAAATCCAAGTTGTCACAGGAGTAGTAGTCACAAAAAAAGTTTACAGACACACGTATGCCCAATGGCATTTAAGCTCTGTTGATCTTTGATCTGTAGAGCTGAAAAATGCAGTCGAAATAAGGGCATAATTAAGCAACAGAGATGTCGCCATCACAATAACTGCTGTTTTCATCTGGTTTCATGGGTTAGACAATTTTTTTATCCGCACCTTTTCCATAATTCATAGGATAACACATTTTATTACTGCCACTGGGTAAAAATTAAATTAAAAAACATCCACTGTATGTTATATTCACAATATTTATTTAAAAACATGTAGACAAAACAAACAATTTACCAGTCATTAAACAATAAACATACATACAGCCTTATTCCATTCAAGTTTGTTTAGAATTTGTCGTTAAAGATTATAAGTAGTCAAAACCCAAAACAGAACTCCATATACAACTGTTTTGAGAACTGAACGATGTATGGAGTTCTCGGTTTTAGTTACAAATACTGTTTAAACAGTACTCATTAAAGTTTCCACTTAATTTTATAACCTTTAATGACAAATATACTCATTGAGTTTCTTAATAATGTTTTTAATGTTTCTAAGTAGTAATTTTTCAATTAGTGAATCATATGTAGAACTAATGGTGTTTATAAACATCGTTCGGTGTGATGTCCACATACTGTCCACATTTCATTCATACTTGGGTGTACTTGAATGGATTAGGGCCTAAATTACTAGATGGAATATACAGAAGGGACAAACCACAATCTTCAGCTCTTTTTTTCCTTAAGCATGTATTTTTGTTTAATCTGGTGTAGTTTTAAACTACCATAATGGTGTCCACCAAGTTTTTAATTGCATTAAGTAAAATTACTTTGGTCATTATTATGTGTAATTGGCCGTACATTGTGTACATTGTGTATGATAAGGAAACATGGATAATTTCGATTAATTTGGACTTTGAACTTCTAAGAGTTATTTACTTTTCCAGAAATCTGTTAAAAGTGTAAAAAGTGCTTATCCTGTATGCAAAGATTCCAACTTTCCAAATTTTGGTTGAAAATAAGCAAGATTGCCATGTGTCCCTTTAAAGGCAGTATTCTTAATCTAACTAGACAAATCAGAAATAAACTTACAGCTAATTCTAAGTAATGAAACGTGATGAATTATGAAAATATTCAAGGAACCTAATTCTACAAAATTTCTGAAACCGTGTTCTATTTTTAGTAACAGTGACCTCGCGCCCAGTGACCCCAAATGCATTCCCAAGCTTCCTTTTCATATAAATAACTGAAGTTATTGAGCAGCAACTGTTTTTTTCCAATTTTTAGAAATGGTGACCCCAGTGATCCCCAAATGCAATCCCAAGTTTGCTTGTTTTATAAGCTATCTATCCGGAAAGTTTTTATGCCAATATCTCAATTCTAACTGAAGTTACTGAACGGAAACCATTTTTCTGTTTTTAGTAACAGTGACCTTGACCCCAGTGACCCCAAATGAAACTAAGAATAAGGTTAATGCAACATCTTTTCGAGAAAGTAGGTAACAGGGACCTAGTTTTCTGGGTAAGGTCATTGCTTTATGAGAATTGAATGTTGTTTAACGGCTGAGAAGACGGTGCTGTTAAAATTTGGTGAAGATTAACCAAAAGGAAAATGTGGACGCCCGTCCGTCGCCCATCTGGTTTATGTCGCCCATCCAGTTTACGCCAATCTATAAGCCGATCTTGTTTTCAAAAAACCAGCTAACAACATTTATGACCTTAGTTTTTAAGAACAATTTTCATATTTCAAATAATACTGTTCCATGGGACCATACAAAAAATAATGACTTTTAAACAATTAAGAGTATTTTTAGTAAGGTAATGAGCATCTGTAAAAACTAGAAAATGGGTCCATGGCATGGATGCCCCGTTTTAACGCTGACCATCCCCTAAAAATAGACCGAAAACCTTGAATGTAAACTTCCATGGTGGGGCATAAAAAGGTGAGTAAATAAAATACTCAAATACGTAGCTATTTAAATATACATGTAGTTTGTGTATACATGCATTATATTTGAACCACTGAATATACAATACAGAGAATACAATAAAGGAGGTCGATATGTTGTTCTACGGACCTGAAGAAAAAGTCATATTGACAGTGGACAAAGTCACAGGTCAATATTGCCCTCAATGAAGTCCATAGGACCACGTATAGAACCAATCAATTGAATTGCATTGGGTTTTAAGGCGAATCCAACACATGTCAGGCTCATCCTCCATTTACATGTAGAATGACAAATTATAATTGCTTATCAACGTCCTTTTTCAAGAGACGCTAAATTAGTTGCTACATTAGAATTTATTGTCCACTGTAATGCTATGAAAACAATATAAATAGCAACAAAAAGTAGATATTACTTTCCAAAGGTGGTCATGTGATCGAACAGTAGACAAGTTTGCCACACAAAAGTATCATATGATTTCTTTACAAGAGTAGTAAAGGATTCTTTTAAAAAAAACTATTATATACAAATCATACAAAAGCCATATGAGAATCATAAAAGCGGACACATATTTGTTCATGAATATTATATGCAAATTGTTACTGGTTTAAAAAAGATACTTATTTTATATCATGATTATGAAACATTTTATATGAGAAATATATGAGAATTATGATTTTCATATGAGAATATATTATATATGGCAAAATAAACGAACATATTTTGGACTGGGTCAGAGAAAACTAGTTTTCTTTAATTGTAATTAAAGGGGTTGATGCGCTATTCTCAAACAAGGGCTCTAAAAAACTTGAAAAAAGCTGTAATATCAAAATGCCATGAAAATTTACAAAGGAACATAAATGGAGACGGCCAACTTTGAACGATGATGTCATCGTGCCTTTTTACCATATATGGAATATTGACAAAATGTCTTTTAAAGCAAAGAAAATCACTGCAAATGATAAGCAAACAATTTATACATTTTACATCTGTATATTTAGTATATATATAGTAAAAAGGCGTGATGATGTCATCGTTCCAAGATGGCCGCCTCGATTTATGTTCTTTGCAAATTTTCAATCCGTCATATCTTCTTTATTTTTCATGGCATTTTGATATTTCTTTCAGCATTTTTCAAGTTTTTCAGAGCCCTTTTAAATAAATCATGTTTGAAAATAGTGCATCAACCTCTTTAATGATTTTACTGTTATTTAGGTAACAAAATCACAGCTGCAGCTAGATCACTTTTCTTTTTTTACTGTTTTTGAGTGTTCCTTATCAAACGAATATAATATTCCATGGCTGTTCATGTAAAGTTTGTGAAGATGTTCATGTCTGACAAAATTCCATGTCTGTTCATATAAAGGTGGTGAAGATATTCATGTCTAACAGAATTCCATGACTGTTCATGTAAAGGTGGTGAAGATATTGATGTCCAACATAATCCATGGCTGTTCCTACAAGGTTGGTGAAAATATTGGAGGTTCAATTCTAGATGCCCGCCCGCAGCTGTGACAAGGGGTATACTGAAATTATCACAAAAAATAAGATTCATTAAATTGTTCAACGGCTCATTAATACATTATCTATGGTTATTTAGAGAAAGAGTATTCCTAGAAATTCAGAAACCTTGCCCTACTTTTTCTATTGAGTAGATTTCTATGGTTCATTAACATGCTTGAGGATAACTGGAAACTGAGAATGTCCTTGTTTGTTTGTTTGGTGTTTTACGTCATTTTAAACACACGTAAGGTTATATATGGAGGTCGATTTTTTGTGGTGGAGGCAGACCCCCTGCTTTTCCTGAGTAGAACCAGTACTTAACACCTCCCACCATCGGTAAGAATCGACACTTCCTCACAAGTCGAGCTCCCAGTGGGATTCGAACCCGCAGTGGTGTCAGGCGAAGGTTTACAATGCAACATAGTTAACCATTCGGCCAAGGAGTTAATGGCTAACATGTCTCCTATACCTATATAGGAAGCAACATTATGCATTCTTTCATCCGGATACAAAATAGTAATCATCATAATGCAAGATTTAAAGGCTCCAATATTCGTTTTAGAACAACCTTTAAATGGTCATATCTTTTTTGTTTATCATCCGATTTTGATAATTCTTTCACATTTTTCTAAGGTTTTCAGAACTCTCGATAACAGAGTTTGTTTGGCTGTGTCGCTACATTCCCTTTAAGGATGAATATATTTATATCTTTATCTTTGTCCAAAATGTTGGATTGTTGTTATTAAAACCTACTCAAATTTGGTAAACATCAGATGCCACTGACAAACTAAAAATCTTCTTTTTTTAATAAGGTATGATGGACAATAACCCATTCTTGAATTTGTCGAAGTTATAAGCCAACAGACGATGATGGGCAAAGCACCACCAAATAAGTTTGACTAGCCGAATGGCATCTCGCACGGCAATCGTAGTCCCTTCACAAAACCTTAAAGGCACAGAACATTACTTACTGCAAATATCATGGGGTAAAACCAATATCCAAAATCCACAGGAGAGTCTACCAGCGACATATGAAGTGGGTCAGTCTTTTTTCAGGAAAGTATTATAGTCCTGTATGGTAAATTCTGAAGATAAACAGACACATTTTAAACATAAACAAGCATTTATATAAAAGCCGGACTGTTTACATAAAGACATTTTGATCATCTCGCCATCATATATTTGGATTTAAAGTATGAAAGGGGCCCATAATTCTGTCAAAATAAAAGCAGAAGTTACATCACCTGACTCTGTGGTGTCATGCTGAATACATGTTTGAAGTTTCTATCCATTGTGTAAAGTGGTTTGGAAGATACAAACTTACAAACTTTAACCTAGCTTATATTCAAACTTTAACCTTGAGTTTTCTAAGTATGAAAGGCGCCATAATTGTTTAAATAAAAGCATGAGTTATAGAAGTGATGACAATAGCTCTTTTTTCCTTCGGAAAAGTCAAGCTAAAAAAGTTTTCATTTTCCCTGTCACTTAGTCCTTAGTCTTAGTCTTTCATAATATCTGGCCTCACCTCGCCATATCTGATGTTGCCTCGCTCATCATATCTGTTCGCCTCGCCATATCTGATGTCGGCTCATCACATCTGATGTCACCTCACTGTATCTGATGTCACCTCGCCATATTTGATGTCGCCTTGTCATATCTGATGTCGCCTGACTGTATCTGATGTCACCGCACCATATCTGATGTCGCCTCGTCATATCTGATGTCGCCTCGCCATATCGGACGTCGCCTCACCGTATCTGATGTCGCTTTGCCATGTCGCCTCGCCATATTGGAATTTTTAAAGTATGATTGTAATGTAACTCATAATGAAATAAAGAAACTGATTATTTAATAACCTTATAATCTTTCAATATATAAAACACTGGGCCCTGTTTTATTAAACATCTTATGAAAACTCAAATTTTAAAATCTTTCACTTTGTTCATCAAAGCATTCAATGTAGACAATTAAGTGTGCACTTAAAAAATGTCTTTCATGCTACAGTATCGTATCAGTAAGTCTCCATTTATATCTTCAAAATTCAAACAAGACGAAAATTCCTTGAAAACCATATTTTTGTGTGTTTTATCATATGATAGAAGGTCAAGGTCATAGAAAAATGGTATGGTTGGACAGGTAACACTTATATGTAACAACTGTAGAATACAAAAGGAATCAGTTGGCTATTATTCATGTTATGATGCGTTGGAAAAACTCTTGTCAAACTTTTTAACCACAAGTTGACATTGTAAAACTAGTATTATCATGAATTTAAGTTCAAAGTCATGTCAAGTCACATTGGACTTGTAAGAAAGCTAATGTTTATATGCACATATGAAATCAATGTGTTGGAAAGTATTCAAGTTATGTGTTGGAGAAACTTTGACAAAATGTTTAACCAAAAGTGGACCTTTTCAAACAAGTCTCGGAAACATTGGTACTGTTTGAGAGCTACTGATCATAATTTATGTAATCATTTATCCATTTCAACCAATTAAACCAGAGCAATACCTCCGACAAACAACAGCACGTGTATAAAGCACGTGCAACTATGTTATATAAACTACTGTCGATATACTCCGACATCAACAATAGGGCGGAGATATCTAAGTACTCGCGACATGTCAATTATCCATCTGTTGAATATTATCCAATTTATGTTTGGGAGAAAAAAAGCCAAAATTTGACATCGCCAGGCATCATCATACTAATATCCGGATTCTTCCTTTAATAAATATGGTTAAAAATCAAAAAAATGAACGAAATGTGCAATACCTTTGAGGACCTTTCCTTGTAATTCTGCATTTTGCTGGAGTTGATGCATTCAGAGTTCTGATACAAGTGGAGCGTGTCCTCCTATCTGTTGAGACTCCTTGTGGAGGTCACTGATCAGAACATGGAATGGTAGAAATACCCGTCTTTCTGTTTAGTCTTCGTGTCATCCTGAAATATTACAAATACAAGCTTTCAAGTTATGGCAAAAGATCCTCAATGTCAGAATTTATAAATTATCCCCACACGCACCCAACAATGTACAACTCTTAATCTAGTTACAATCGTCTTGGGGAGAAAGGAGGGTTTAATATTTATTTCTATTATTTATTTTTGTTTATTTATTTGTATTTAGTTTTATTAATTTTTACTTATATTATTTCATTTTATTTATATTCATTCATTTACTTATTTACTGCTTATTTCCTTCTTTTATTTCCTTATTTTATTCCTTATTTTATTTTCTTGACTTACTTTTTGATTTTTTTTAATTGGCACATAAAATAAGAACATTTGTTGTTTTGACGTTCGCACTGGTGACGAACATAGAATGTTTTCTTACTTTAGCGATGAAATAACGTCCGTTATTCACTCCAAAACAACAAATATCCTCTACATCTGAACTGTAAAAGTTAGAAACAAACAGTTTTACCATTATTATTGTCGCAAACATCATCACCATATGAACTTATTTTTAAATTTATTTTTTGAAGGGCTTACAATTACTTTGTACATTTGATCAAGGCTTACAACAGCTAATTTTTAGCAATCTGCAGCTTTCAAGATGTCAGTTATGGCAACAGATCCTCAATGTAAGAATTTATAAATGATCCCCACCCGCACCCAACACCGTACAACTCTTATAAGCCCAATAGATTCCCGGTCTGGTTTTCACTGGAAAACAGCAGACATCCTAATTTGATATATACTCAACGTAAGAATTTATAAATTATCCCCACCCGCACCCAACACCATACAACTCTTATCAGCAAAACTGATTCCCGGTCTGGTTTTCACTAGAAAACAGCAGACATCCTAATTTGATATATATAGTGAAAACAGCCAACAGAAAACAACCAGGCTTACAACAGCCAGACATAAGCCCAACTGATTCCCGGTCTGGTTTTCACTAAAAAACAGCAGACATCCAAATTTTAGCAATTTGCAGCTGTCAAGCTGTCGAGTTATGGCAAAAGATCCTCAATGTAAGAATTTATAAATGATCCCCACCCGCACCCAACACCGTACAACTCTTATCAGCCCAACTGATTCCCGGTCTGGTTTTCACTATAAAACAGCAGACATCCTAATTTTAGCAATCTGCAGCTTTCAAGCTGTTGAGTTATGGCAAAAGATCCTCAATGTCAGAATTTATAAATTATCCCCACCCGCACCCAACAATGTACAACACGATCTAGTTACAATCGTCTTGGGGAGAAAGGAGGGTTTAATATTTATTTATTTTTATTTATTCCTTTTTATTTATTTTTACTTATATTATTTCATTTTATTTACTTATGTATGAACTTATTTTTAATTTTTAATTTATTTTCTGAAGGGCTTACAATTCCTTTGTACATTGCATCAATGCTTACAACAGCTAAATTTGCAGCTTTCAAGCTGTCGAGTTATGGCAAAAGATCCTCAATGTAAGACTTTATAAATTATCCCCGCCCGCACCCAACAACGTACAACTCTTATCAGCCCAACTGATTCCCGGTCTGGTTTTCACTAGAAAACAGCAGACATCCTAATTTGATATATATAGTGAAAACAGCCAACAGTAAACAACCAGGCTTACAACAGCCAGACATAAGCCCAACTGATTCCCGGTCTGGTTTTCACTAAAAAACAGCAGACATCCAAATTTTAGCAATTTGCAGATGTCAAGCTGTCGAGTTATGGCAAAAGATTCTCAATGTAAGACTTTATAAATTATCCCTGCCCGCACCCAACACCATACAACTCTTATCAGCAAAACTGATTCCCGGTCTGGTTTTCACTAGAAAACAGCAGACATCCTAATTTGATATAGTGAAAACAGCCAACAGAAAACAACCAGGCTTACAACAGCCAGACATAAGCCCAACTGATTCCCGGTCTGGTTTTCACTAAAAAACAGCAGACATCCAAATTTTAGCAATTTGCAGCTGTCAAGCTGTCGAGTTATGGCAAAAGATCCTCAATGTAAGAATTTATAAATGATCCCCACCCGCACCCAACACCGTACAACTCTTATAAGCCCAATAGATTCCCGGTCTGGTTTTCACTGGAAAACAGCAGACATCCTAATTTGATATATACTCAACGTAAGAATTTATAAATTATCCCCACCCGCACCCAACACCATACAACACTCTTGTAAGCCCAACTGATTCCCGATCTGGTTTTCACTAAAAAAGGGCAGACATCCTAATTTTACCAATTTGCAGCTTTCAAGCTGTTGAGTTATGGCAAAAGATCCTCAATGTCAGAATTTATAAATTATCCCCACCCGCACCCAACAATGTACAACACGATCTAGTTCAATCGTCTTGGGGAGAAAGGAGGGTTTAATATTTATTTATTTTTATTTATTTTTACTTATATTATTTCATTTTATTTACTTATGTATGAACTTATTTTTAATTTTTAATTTATTTTCTGAAGGGCTTACAATTCCTTTGTACATTGCATCAATGCTTACAACAGATAAATTTGCAGCTTTCAAGCTGTCGAGTTATGGCAAAAGATCCTCAATGTAAGACTTTATAAATTATCCCCGCCCGCACCCAACACCATACAACTCTTATCAGCAAAACTGATTCCCGGTCTGGCTTTCACTAGAAAACAGCAGACATCCTAATTTGATATAGTGAAAACAGCCAACAGAAAACAACCAGGCTTACAACAGCCAGACATAAGCCCAACTGATTCCCGGTCTGGTTTTCACTAAAAAACAGCAGACATCCAAATTTTAGCAATTTGCAGCTGTCAAGCTGTCGAGTTATGGCAAAAGATCCTCAATGTAAGAATTTATAAATGATCCCCACCCGAACCCAACACCGTACAACTCTTATAAGCCCAATAGATTCCCGGTCTGGTTTTCAATGGAAAACAGCAGACATCCTAATTTGATATATACTCAACGTAAGAATTTATAAATTATCCCCACCCGCACCCAACACCATACAACACTCTTGTAAGCCCAACTGATTCCCGATCTGGTTTTCACTAAAAAATGGCAGACATCCTATTTTACCAATTTGCAGCTTTCAAGCTGTCGAGTTATGGCAAAAGATCCTCAATGTAAGAATTTATAAATGATCCCCACCCGCACCCAACACCGTACAACTCTTATCAGCCCAACTGATTCCCGGTCTGGTTTTCACTAGAAAACAGCAGACATCCTAATTTGATATATATAGTGAAAACAGCCAACAGAAACAACCAGGCTTACAACAGCCAGACATAAGCCCAACTGATTCCCGGTCTGGTTTTCACTAAAAAACAGCAGACATCCAAATTTTAGCAATTTGCAGCTGTCAAGCTGTCGAGTTATGGCAAAAGATCCTCAATGTAAGAATTTATAAATGATCCCCACCCGCACCCAACACCGTACAACTCTTATCAGCCCAACTGATTCCCGGTCTGGTTTTCACTATAAAACAGCAGACATCCTAATTTTAGCAATCTGCAGCTTTCAAGCTGTTGAGTTATGGCAAAAGATCCTCAATGTCAGAATTTATAAATTATCCCCACCCGCACCCAACAATGTACAACACGATCTAGTTACAATCGTCTTGGGGAGAAAGGAGGGTTTAATATTTATTTATTTTTATTTATTCCTTTTTACTTATTTTTACTTATATTATTTCATTTTATTTACTTATGTATGAACTTATTTTTAATTTTTAATTTATTTTCTGAAGGGCTTACAATTCCTTTGTACATTGCATCAATGCTTACAACAGCTAAATTTGCAGCTTTCAAGCTGTCGAGTTATGGCAAAAGATCCTCAATGTAAGAATTTATAAATGATCCCCACCCGCACCCAACAACGTACAACTCTTATCAGCTAAACTGATTCCCGGTCTGGTTTTCACTAGAAAACAGCAGACATCCTAATTTGATATATATACTGAAAACAGCCAACAGTAAACAACCAGGCTTACAACAGCCAGACATAAGCCCAACTGATTCCCGGTCTGGTTTTCACTAAAAAACAGCAGACATCCAAATTTTAGCAATTTGCAGATGTCAAGCTGTCGAGTTATGGCAAAAGATTCTCAATGTAAGACTTTATAAATTATCCCTGCCCGCACCCAACACCATACAACTCTTATCAGCAAAACTGATTCCCGGTCTGGTTTTCACTAGAAAACAGCAGACATCATAATTTGATATAGTGAAAACAGCCAACAGAAAACAACCAGGCTTACAACAGCCAGACATAAGCCCAACTGATTCCCGGTCTGGTTTTCACTAAAAAACAGCAGACATCCAAATTTTAGCAATTTGCAGCTGTCAAGCTGTCGAGTTATGGCAAAAGATCCTCAATGTAAGAATTTATAAATGATCCCCACCCGCACCCAACACCGTACAACTCTTATAAGCCCAATAGATTCCCGGTCTGGTTTTCACTGGAAAACAGCAGACATCCTAATTTGATATATACTCAACGTAAGAATTTATAAATTATCCCCACCCGCACCCAACACCATACAACACTCTTGTAAGCCCAACTGATTCCCGATCTGGTTTTCACTAAAAAAGGGCAGACATCCTAATTTTACCAATTTGCAGCTTTCAAGCTGTTGAGTTATGGCAAAAGATCCTCAATGTCAGAATTTATAAATTATCCCCACCCGCACCCAACAATGTACAACACGATCTAGTTCAATCGTCTTGGGGAGAAAGGAGGGTTTAATATTTATTTATTTTTATTTATTTTTACTTATATTATTTCATTTTATTTACTTATGTATGAACTTATTTTTAATTTTTAATTTATTTTCTGAAGGGCTTACAATTCCTTTGTACATTGGATCAATGCTTACAACAGATAAATTTGCAGCTTTCAAGCTGTCGAGTTATGGCAAAAGATCCTCAATGTAAGACTTTATAAATTATCCCCGCCCGCACCCAACACCATACAACTCTTATCAGCAAAACTGATTCCCGGTCTGGTTTTCGCTAGAAAACAGCAGACATCCTAATTTGATATAGTGAAAACAGCCAACAGAAAACAACCAGGCTTACAACAGCCAGACATAAGCCCAACTGATTCCCGGTCTGGTTTTCACTAAAAAACAGCAGACATCCAAATTTTAGCAATTTGCAGCTGTCAAGCTGTCGAGTTATGGCAAAAGATCCTCAATGTAAGAATTTATAAATGATCCCCACCCGAACCCAACACCGTACAACTCTTATAAGCCCAATAGATTCCCGGTCTGGTTTTCAATGGAAAACAGCAGACATCCTAATTTGATATATACTCAACGTAAGAATTTATAAATTATCCCCACCCGCACCCAACACCATACAACACTCTTGTAAGCCCAACTGATTCCCGATCTGGTTTTCACTAAAAAATGGCAGACATCCTATTTTACCAATTTGCAGCTTTCAGGCTGTCGAGTTATGGCAAAAGATCCTCAATGTAAGAATTTATAAATGATCCCCACCCGCACCCAACACCGTACAACTCTTATCAGCCCAACTGATTCCCGGTCTGGTTTTCACTAGAAAACAGCAGACATCCTAATTTGATATATATAGTGAAAACAGCCAACAGAAACAACCAGGCTTACAACAGCCAGACATAAGCCCAACTGATTCCCGGTCTGGTTTTCACTAAAAAACAGCAGACATCCAAATTTTAGCAATTTGCAGCTGTCAAGCTGTCGAGTTATGGCAAAAGATCCTCAATGTAAGAATTTATAAATGATCCCCACACGCACCCAACACCGTACAACTCTTATCAGCCCAACTGATTCCCGGTCTGGTTTATTTACTTATGTATGAACTTATTTTCAATTTATTTTCTGAAGGGCTTACAATTCCTTTGTACATTGCATCAATGCTTACAACAGCTAAATTTGCAGCTTTCAAGCTGTCGAGTTATGGCAAAAGATCCTCAATGTAAGACTTTATAAATTATCCCCGCCCGCACCCAACACCGTACAACTCTTATCAGCAAAACTGATTCCCGGTCTGGTTTTCACTAGAAAACAGCAGACATCCTAATTTGATATAGTGAAAACAGCCAACAGAAAACAACCAGGCTTACAATAGCCAGACATAAGCCCAACTGATTCCCGGTCTGGTTTTCACTAAAAAACAGCAGACATCCAAATTTTAGCAATTTGCAGCTGTCAAGCTGTCGAGTTATGGCAAAAGATCCTCAATGTAAGAATTTATAAATGATCCCCACCCGCACCCAACACCGTACAACTCTTATCAGCCCAATAGATTCCCGGTTTGGTTTTCACTGGAAAACAGCAGACATCCTAATTTGATATATACTCAACGTAAGAATTTATAAATTATCCCCACCCGCACCCAACACCATACAACATTCTTGTAATCACAACTGATTCCCGATCAGGTTTTCACTAAAAAAAGTGCAGACATCCTAATTTTACCAATTTGCAGCTTTCAAGCTGTTGAGTTATGGCAAAAGATGCTCAATGTCAGAATTTATAAATTATCCCCACCCGCACCCAACAATGTACAACACGATCTAGTTCAATCGTCTTGGGGAGAAAGGAGGGTTTAATATTTATTTATTTTTATTTATTTATTTTTATTTATTTTTACTTATATTATTTCATTTTATTTACTTATGTATGAACTTATTTTTAATTTTTAATTTATTTTCTGAAGGGCTTACAATTCCTTTGTACATTGCATCAATGCTTACAACAGCTAAATTTGCAGCTTTCAAGCTGTCGAGTTATGGCAAAAGATCCTCAATGTAAGACTTTATAAATTATCCCCGCCCGCACCCAACACCGTACAACTCTTATCAGCAAAACTGATTCCCGGTCTGGTTTTCACTAGAAAACAGCAGACATCCTAATTTGATATAGTGAAAACAGCCAACAGAAAATAACCAGGCTTACAACAGCCAGACATAAGCCCAACTGATTCCCGGTCTGGTTTTCACTAAAAAACAGCAGACATCCAAATTTTAGCAATTTGCAGCTGTCAAGCTGTACACCGTACAACTCTTATCAGCCCAACTGATTCCCGGTCTGGTTTTCACTATAAAACAGCAGACATCCTAATTTTAGCAATCTGCAGCTTTCAAGCTGTTGAGTTATGGCAAAAGATCCTCAATGTCAGAATTTATAAAGTATCCCCACCCGCACCCAACAATGTACAACACGATCTAGTTACAATCGTCTTGGGGAGAAAGGAGGGTTTAATATTTATTTATTTTTATTTATTTATTTTTATTTATTTTTACTTATATTATTTCATTTTATTTACTTATGTATGAACTTATTTTTAATTTTTAATTTATTTTCTGAAGGGCTTACAATTCCTTTGTACATTGCATCAATGCTTACAACAGCTAAATTTGCAGCTTTCAAGCTGTCGAGTTATGGCAAAAGATCCTCAATGTAAGACTTTATAAATTATCCCCGCCCGCACCCAACACCGTACAACTCTTATCAGCAAAACTGATTCCCGGTCTGGTTTTCACTAGAAAACAGCAGACATCCTAATTTGATATAGTGAAAACAGCCAACAGAAAACAACCAGGCTTACAACAGCCAGACATAAGCCCAACTGATTCCCGGTCTGGTTTTCACTAAAAAACAGCAGACATCCAAATTTTAGCAATTTGCAGCTGTCAAGCTGTCGAGTTATGGCAAAAGATCCTCAATGTAAGAATTTATAAATGATCCCCACCCGCACCCAACACCGTACAACTCTTATTAGCCCAACTGATTCCCGGTCTGGTTTTCACTATAAAACAGCAGACATCCTAATTTTAGCAATTTGCAGCTTTCAAGCTGTTGAGTTATGGCAAAAGATCCTCAATGTCAGAATTTATAAATTATCCCCACCCGCACCCAACAATGTACAACACGATCTAGTTACAATCGTCGTGGGGAGAAAGGAGGGTTTAATATTTATTTATTTTTATTTATTTTTATTTATTTTTACTTATATTATTTCATTTTATTTACTTATGTATGAACTTATTTTTAATTTTTAATTTATTTTCTGAAGGGCTTACAATTCCTTTGTACATTGGATCAATGCTTACAACAGCTAAATTTGCAGCTTTCAAGCTGTCGAGTTATGGCAAAAGATCCTCAATGTAAGACTTTATAAATTATCCCCGCCCGCACCCAACACCGTACAACTCTTATCAGCAAAACTGATTCCCGGTCTGGTTTTCACTAGAAAACAGCAGACATCCTAATTTGATATATATAGTGAAAACAGCCAACAGAAAACAACCAGGCTTACAACAGCCAGACATAAGCCCAACTGATTCCCGGTCTGGTTTTCACTAAAAAACAGCAGACATCCAAATTTTAGCAATTTGCAGATGTCAAGCTGTCCAGTTATGGCAAAAGATTCTCAATGTAAGAATTTATAAATGATCCCCACCCGCACCCAACACCGTACAACTCTTATAATCCCAATAGATTCCCGGTCTGGTTTTCACTGGAAAACAGCAGACATCCTATTTTGATATATCATCAACGTAAGAATTAATAAATGATCCCCACCCGCACCCAACACCGTACACCTCTTCTAAACCCAACTGATTCCTGATCTGGTTTTCAGTAAAAAACAGCAGACATCCTAATTTTAGCAATTTGCAGCTTTCAAGCTGTCGAGTTATGGCAAAAGATCCTCAATGTAAGAATTTATTAATTATCCCCACCAGTACCCAACACCGTACAACTCTTATAAGCCCAACTGATTCCCGGTCTGGTTTTCACTAAAAAACAGTAGACATCCTAATTTTAGCAATTTGAAGCTTTCAAGCTGTCGAGTTATGGCAAAAGATCCTCAATGTAAGAATTTATAAATTATACCCACCCGCACCCAACACCGTACAACTCCTAATCTAGTTACAATCCTCTTGGGGAGAAAGGAGGGGTTAATATTTATTTATATTTATTAATATTTATTTTTATTTATAATATTTAATTTTATTGATATCTATTTACCGATTGATTTATTTACTTACCAACATCATCGTCACCACCATCACCATCAGCAGTAGAACTACTATGACTATATATCATTAGCACAATCATCGTCATCGGCCATCTACAATCATCACCACTTAAACCTATTGTACCATCAGCACCAGCACCAATCCTCATCGTCATCAGTAGCGCCACCATCATCAAACATCATATAAATGAAAATATAAAAGAAACACATTAATAGGACGATCACAAATAATTTTATTAAGTCATTTATAGGTATATGTAGTGATGCATTTATTTTTATTGATATTATATAATTGTGCTTATATTTATTTATTGATTTATTTACTTGTTTATTGTATATGTATGAACATATTTATTTTTTATTTATTCTTTTGACTTGTGAATTCTATGGCCAGAATGGCTTCCAGTTACTTTGTACCTTTGGTCAAGGCCAATGCTGGGTTGGGCCTTTAAATGCTGTGCATATATTGAAAGAATATAGGGTATTAAGCAGCAGACATGTACAGCAGTCCTTTAGATCTCGTCAGCTGAGCTGTTTCGCCTCACCAATTAGAGCTTATTTGGTTGATAGTGAAAACAGCCAACAGAAAACAGCCAGACATAAGCCCAACTGAATCCCAGTCTGCTTTTCACTAAAAAACAGCAGACATTCTAATTTTAGCAATTTGTTTCAAGCTGTCGAGTTATGGCAAAATATTCTCAATGTCAGAATTTATAAATTATTCCCACCCGCACCCAACAATGTACAACTCTTAATCTTGTTACAATCCTCTTGGGGAGAAAGGAGGGTTTAATATTTATTTGTATTTATTATTATTTATTTTTATTTATATTATTTAATTTTATCTATGTTTATTTATTGATTGATTTATTTACTTACCAACATCCAACATCATCGTCACCACAACCACCATAAGCAGCAGAACTACTGTGACTATATACCATTAGCACCATCATCGTCACCAGCCATCTACCATCATCACCACTTCCACCTTTGGTACCATCATCACCAGCACCAATGTCATCATCGTCATCAGCCATCTACCATCATCACCACTTCCACCTATGGTACCATCATCACCAGCACCAATGTCATCATCGTCATCAGCCATCTACCATCATCACCACTTCCACCTATGGTACCATCATCACCAGCACCAATGTCATCATAGTCATCAGCCATCTACCATCATCACCACTTCCACCTATGGTACCATCATCACCAGCACCAATGTCATCATCGTCATCAGCCATCTACCATCATCACCGCTTCCATCTATGATACCATCATCACCAGAATCAATGTCATCATCGTCATCAGCCATCTACCATCATCACCACTTCCATCTATGGTACCATCATCACCAGCACCAATGTCATCATCTTCAACAGTAGTGCCACCATCATCAAACATTATATAAATGCAAATATAACAGAAACACATTAATAGGACAATCACAATTAATTGTATTTATTGTTGATTTATTTATTTATATCTATATTTATTATTTATTTATAATTATTTATAGTTCTTATTTATTTTTATTGATATTATATTATTTGTGTTTATATTTACTAATTTACTTATTTACTCCTGTGCTCCTTTATTTACTCCTGTACTCATTTACTTATTTACTTATTTAGTAATTTACTCATCGACTCATTTACTTATCTATATTTGATTATTTATTTATTTGTTTACTTATATTTTATTATTTGTTTGTTTACTTATTTATTATTAATTTATTTATTTATTGGCCACAAGGGCTTACAATTACTTCGTACCTTTGGTCAACGGAGGGGTGGGGCTGAATATGATATGTAGGTGTTACCATAGGCAATGTTTACAACATCAGAGCAATGTACAGATACAAAAAAAAAAAAATCCCAAAAAAATTGAAACAGTTAATTCTATTTAATTTACATAACATCTACTAGTATGTCAAGGTCAGTCTGGGGCTCGGTCAGACTGAACGAGTTAACTCACAGTGAAAGAGTAATATCTTTGACACTTTGGAAAAATTAAGGTTGCTAACTTTATAACCAAATAAAATTAAGTTTTACTTAAAGGTCATGGCGGTCACAGGGTGTGGATGGTGGGGGCCTTGGTCATATAAAGTTATACCTCTCTATGGAGTGGTTTGAAATATAATCCTAAATAATGTGGTGATGAGATTATGCATAGCTTAACAAGCCAAAAAATACCAAACATAGTCAACATCATTTTGCTATTACAAGGCATGCATACGACTTCTGAGCATCACTCGCAAAGCATATATTGAAAGCATATAGAGTTTTAAGCAGCAGACATGTGCAGCAGTCCTTTGGATCTTGTCATCTGAGCTGATTAGCTTCACCTATTAGAGCGTGTTTGGCCGATAGTGAAAACAGCCAACGGAGAACAGCCAGACATAAGTGAGACTGATTTCAGGTCTAGTTTTCACTGGCTTCTATCAGCAAAACCAGCACCACAAGTTTTCTTGCTACCCGATCAGAATGTTTTTGATCCACATCAGCAACTCATCCCTACATGCATTTCAAATATCTACTCCTAGCAATAAGCAATGCTCAAAAACAGCAGACATCCTAATATTAGCAATTTGCAGCTTTCAAACTGTCGAGTTATGGCGCAAAGTCAAAACATTTACAAATTATTCACCCCCCCACCCAACTCTAAAAGATATTGTACCCTGCCAATCCTAGTTACAATCCTCTTGGGAAGAAAGGCAGGAGGGCAATCCTGTGATAGAATAGCCAAAACGGGAGGTCACAACTGGAATCCGAGAGGGATTATGTTGTAGTGGAGGCCAGGATAATCTACCAAACCTAGTTCTAACCCCAGGACTTCTGGGACAGAAGAGCTCTGAAACAAGGGGTTAACCAGAATCTCAGATTCTATTATTCAATAGGACAGGGCACACCAGCTAGGGTAAGAGCTGCTGAGCTCACAGACCATGACTATATACCATTATCCCCATCATTGTCACCACCACAACCATCACCATCACCATCAGCACTTAGTAACTATGACTATATACCATTGCCACCATCAGCGTCATAAGCCATTTACCATCATCACCACTTCCATCTATGGTACCATCATCACCAGCACCAATGTCATCATCTTCATCAGTAGCGCAACCATCATCAAACATTATATAAATGCAAATATAACAAACACATTAATTGGACAATCACAATTAATTTTATTTATTGTTGATTTATTTATTTATATCTATATTTATTATTTATTTATAGTTGTTATTTATTTTTATTTATATTATATTATTTGTGTTTATATTTATATATTTATTTATTGACTTATGTATGAACGTATTTACTTTTAATTTATTTTTTGACGTGAATTCTATGGCCAGAATTACTTCGTACCTTTGGTCAAGGCCAATGGTGGGGTGGGGCTTAGTATCATGTGCATATATTGAAAGCATATAGGGTATTAAGCAGCAGATATGTGCAGCAGTCCTTTGGATCTTGTCATCTGAGCTGATTAGCGTGAACTATAGGAGCTTGTTTGGCCGTTAGTGAAAACAGCCAACGGAAAACAGCCAGACATAAGTGAGACTGATTTCAGGTCTAGTTTTCACTGGCTTCTATCAGCCACACCAGCACCACAAGTTTTCTTGCTATCAGTGAAAATAAATATTAGTGAAAACAGCCAACGGAAAACAGCCAGACATAAGTGAGACTGATTTCAGGTCTAGTTTTCACTGGCTTCTATCAGCCACACCAGCACCACAAGTTTTCTTGCTATCAGTGAAAATAAATATTAGTGAAAACAGCCAACGGAAAACAGCCAGACATAAGTGAGACTGATTTCAGGTCTAGTTTTCACTGGCTTCTATCAGCCACACCAGCACCACAAGTTTTCTTGCTTTCATTCAGAATGTCTTTGATCACATCAGCCACTTATCCCTACATGCATTTCAAATATCTACTCCTAGCAATAAGCAATGCTCAAAAACAGCAGACATCCTAAAATTAGCAATTTGCAGCTTTCAAACTGTCTAGTTATGGCGCAAAGTCAAAACATTTACAAATTATTCACCCCCCACCCAACTCTAACAAAAAAATATTGTAGGACGGGATACCCTGCCAATCCTAGTTACAGTCCTCTTGGGAAGAAAGGCAGGAGGGCAATCCTGTGATAGAATAGCCTAGGATAATCTACAAAACCTAGTTCTAACCCCTGAGGCTGGTGCTAGACTTCTGGGACAGAAAAGTACTGAAACCATTACCACCATCATCGTCACCACCACCACCATCACCATCACCATCAGCACTACTATGACTATATAACATTACCACCATCATCGTCATCAGCCATCTACCATCATCACCACTTCCATCTATGGTACCATCATCACCAGCACCAATGTCATCATCTTCATCAGTAGCGCCACCATCATCAAACATTATATAAATGCAAATATAACAGAAACACATTAATAGGACAATCACAATTAATTTTATTTATTGTTGATTTATTTATTTATATCTATATTTATTATTTATTTATAGTTATTTATAGTTGTTATTTTTATTTATATTATATTATTTGTGTTTATATTTATATATTTATATATTTATTTATTGACTTATGAACGTATTTACTTTTAATTTATTTTTTGACGTGAATTCTATGGCCAGAATTACTTCGTCCCTTTGGTCAAGGCCAATGGTGGGGTGGGGCTTAGTATCATGTGCATATATTGAAAGCATATAGGGTATTAAGCAGCAGATATTGCTATTACAAGGCATGCCTACGACTTCTGAGCATCACTCACAAAGCATATATTGAAAGCATATAGAGTATTAAGCAGCAGACATGTGCAGCAGTCCTTTGGATCTTGTCATCTGAGCCGATTAGCCACCTATTAGAGCTTGTTTGGTTGATAGTGAAAACAGCTAACGGAAAACAGCCAGACATAAGTGAGACTGATTTCAGGTCTAGTTTTCACTGGCTTCTATCAGCCACACCAGCACCACAAGTTTTTTTGCTATCAGAATGTCTTTGATCCACATCAGCCACTTATCCCTACATGCATTTCAAATATCGACTCCTAGCAATAAGCAATGCTCAAAAACAGCAGACATCCTAATATTAGCAATTTGCAGCTTTCAAACTGTCGAGTTATGGCGCAAAGTCAAAACATTTACAAATTATTCACCCCTCACCCAACTCTAACAAAAAAATCTTGTAGGACGGGATACCCTGCCAATCCTAGTTACAATCCTCTTGGGAAGAAAGGCAGGAGGGCAATCCTGTGATAGAATAGCCAAAACGAGAGCCAAAAAGTCAACTGGAATCCGAGAGGTTTAGTTGTAGTGGAGGCCAGGATAATCTATCAAACCTAGTTCTAACCCCAGGACTTCTGGGACAGAAGAGCTCTGAAACAAGGGGTTAACCATAATCTCAGATTCTATTATTCAATAGGACAGGGCACACCAGCTAGGGTAAGAGCTGCTGAGCTCACAGACCATTACTATATAACATTATCCCCATCATAGTCACCACCACCACCACCACCTTCACCATCAGCACTAAGTAACTATGACTATATACCATTGCCACCATCAGCGTCATAAGCCATCTGCCATCCACCATTATCATCGCTGCCATACATGGTACCATCTTCACCGTCTCCAATGCCATCATCGTCATAAGTAGCGCCACCATCATGATTGAACATTACATAAGAGAAAATATAAAAGAAACATATATGAATATGCCCATCACTTGTCCAATATATATATATATTTATTGTTATTTATTTATTCAGTCATGCATCTATTTACTAATTTATTTATTTACTAATTTACTTATTTACTCCTGTACTCATTTATTTACTCCTGTACTCATTTACTTATTTACTTATTTAGTAATTTACTCATCGACTCATTTACTTATCTATATTTGATTATTTATTTATTTGTTTACTTATTTATATTTTATTATTTGTTGGTTTACTTATTTATTATTAATTTATTTATTTATTGGCCAGAAGGGCTTACAATTACTTTGTACCTTTGGTCAAGGTCAACGGAGGGGTGGGGCTGAATGTGATGTGTAGGTGTTACCATAGGCAATGTTTACAACATCAGAGCAATGTACGGATACAAAAAAAAAATCCCAAAAAAATTGGAACAGTTAATTCTATTTAATTTACATAACATCTACTAGTATGTCAAGGTCAGTCTGGGGCTCGGTCAGACTGAATGAGTTAACTCACAGTGAAAGAGTAATATCTTTGACACTTTGGAAAAATTAAGGTTGCTAACTTTATAACCAAATAAAATTGATTTGTACTTAAAGGTCATGGTGGTCAGAGGGTGTGGAGGGTGGGGGCCTTGGTCATATAAAGTTATACCTCTCTATGGAGTGGTTTGAAATATAATCCTAAATAATGTGGTGATGAGATTATGCATAGCTTACCAAGCCAAAAAATACCAAACATAGTCAACATCATTTTGCTATTACAAGGCATGCATACGACTTCTGAGCATCACTCGCAAAGCATATATTGAAAGCATATAGAGTATTAAGCAGCAGACATGTGCAGCAGTCCTTTGGATCTTGTCATCTGAGCTGATTAGCTTCACCTATTAGAGCGTGTTTGGCCGATAGTGAAAACAGCCAACGGAGAACAGCCAGACATAAGTGAGACTGATTTCAGGTCTAGTTTTCACTGGCTTCTATCAGCAAAACCAGCACCACAAGTTTTCTTGCTACCCGATCAGAATGTCTTTGATCCACATCAGCAACTCATCCCTACATGCATTTCAAATATCTACTCCTAGCAATAAGCAATGCTCAAAAACAGCAGACATTCTAATATTAGCAATTAGCAGCTTTCAAACTGTCGAGTTATGGCGCAAAGTCAAAACATTTACAAATTATACCCACCCCCACCCAACCCCGTACAACTCTAATAAGAAAATCTTATAGGAGGACGAGATACCCTGCCAATCCTAGTTACTACGAGAAGGGGGCAAGTGGGAGGGCAATCCTGTGAAAGAACAGCCGAAACGCGAGGGGTTACAACTGAAACCCGAGTGGGATTCAGTCGTACTGGAGGCCGGGACAACCTACCAAACCTAGTTCGAACCCCTGATACTGGTGCCCGACTCTTCTGGGACAGAAGAGTCGCCGAAACAAAGGGTACAACAGGAATCTCAGTGAGATTCTGTTGTTCAGGACAGGATACTGCACCAGCCAGGGTAACTGCTGAGCTCACAGTGATAACCGCAGTGATATCCTCTGTGAAAAGGGATGTAATACTAACATCAGCAGCTACATCCTCAGAGATATCGGACGTGATATCCTGGAATGGAATGACAATGACCTCGGGAACCAAAGGCACAGAAGCAAGAACAGAAACTGACCTGTCAGCAGAGCAACTCGACGGATTCCGACTGGGCACCAACAGACCACGTACCTGGAAAGAGAAAAAAAAAAGCACAGTAGCTATGATGACTAATATTCCAAACAAGAGGGCCAAAACGGCCCTAAATCGATCACTGAATACTGGCACATTATCAAACTTCTTCGAAATCTTATTGTCATGTACAATCTGTGCAAGTTTGGTTAAGACTGTTCAAGAAATGTGGGCTCTGTTGTGTACAACAACATTGATATAAAGACACTGACAAAGTTTGGTAAATATCAAATACAAAATGAAGGTGCTACAGTGTAACACCTCGGGCAGGGGCAAATGTGACCCCAGGGCTATATGTAATATATGAGAGCTTTGTGGTTTCAGAGAAGAAGATTTTTAAGTTTTTCCCTATACAAGTCTATGTAAAACATGACCCCTGGTGCGGGACCAAATGTGACCCCAGAGTCACCATTTGAACAAACTTGGTAGAGGACCATAATCTTATAGTAAATGCAAAATATTAAACCTCTGATTCTTGCAGTTTCAGAGAAAAAAATTCCCTATATATATGCCTATGTAAAACTGTGACCCCCGGGGCGTGGCCAAATGTGACCCGAGGGTCATCATTTGAAAAAACTTGGTAAAGGACCATAAGCTTATAGTAAATGCAAATAATCAAACCTCTGGCTCTTGTAGTTTCCGAGAAGATTTTTTTTTTTTTTTTCCTATATAAATCTATGTAAAACTGTGACCCCCGGGACAAATTTGACCCCAGGGTCACCATTTGAACAAAATTAGTAGAGTACCATAAGCTGATGCTACATGTAATACATGAGAGCTCTGTGCCTTGTGGTTTCAGAGAAGATTTTTTAATTTTTTTTCCTATATGTCTATGAAAAACATGCAAAATTCTCAATATACAAGCTTTGGACCCACAGCGCATGGCCATTTTTGACCCCGGGGACTTCATTTGACAAACGTGACTAAGCGTTGGCGATCATTGTAAAAGAAAAAACTGTTGAAATCTGTCCAGCGGTTCTTGAGAAGAAGATTTTTTAAGGTTACAACCATATATGGTAATGGTGGCCATCTTGGATGTCGCCCTGACCTTATTTTAACAAATCTAAAAAGCATTCATCTAAGGATCACCCATGTGAAGTTTGGTAAAAATTAGCCAAGCGGTTTCTGAGGGGAAGTCGTTTGAAGAAAAGTTAACGACGACAGACGAAGCGTGACCCCAATAGATCACCTGGAACCATCGGCTCAGGTGATCTAAATATCTGCAGATTCACGTCTCGCCTAAAGGTGATGGGCTAGTATATACAATAGGTTAATATTTAAATGAAAGGGATACATGGCAATTTTGATTTTTTTAAAACTCATGGCATCCCTTAGTTTTTCTACATAACTTATGATGTAAACTTTGGATGTTGTCGGCGGGATGGCTACTTCAATATTAATTAATTAAATATTAATTATAAGAACAGTAATTTGAACTATTTTTTTTTTTAAAAATTGCATATAATAATACTAAGTTGATTATAATGCACCAAGAATATGTGTAAACCTGATAATGGTAGAATAACAAAGCAAAATTAAAACTCACAATTATATTTAATTATATGCAAAAACATTTATTTAAAAAAATCCTTCACCCCAAAAAAAGGTATATATATGAACAATGTCTAAAAAATGATGCACTACCCAAGACAAGTATGTTAAAAAAAAAAATTGTCTTCCAAAGATTAAACTAAGTTTGAAACATCTAATGCATGAGAAAGTTCATGAGAAAGTGATGTAAATGCAAAAATGAATAGTTATCTGCCCTATATCACGTTGCGATTCATTAAGCAAGATATATCCAAAATTTGAAAGGTCTAATATATGTCATTAATGAGAAACTGCATGACCCAAATACAAAAGTTAATTGAAAGTAAACATTGAGTTATCTGCCCTTTGCTTAGGGGAGGCACTCGCATATTATGGGAAATACACAGTGAAAGGCATTATGGTAATCCAAAGAAAATAATCAAAAATATGACAATGGTTTGACAACACACAACAATTAACTTGCTAGGATTACAGTGCCCCAGATAACTTTTGGACCTATTGGGTATTTCACTCATGAAATTAAATTTTGAGTGAATTTAAAATTTTCAAAAAAAATAGGGTGATTTGGGGATCAAATGTAAAACAAGCAATGCAACTTAAGTGTATTTATGTGAGCTTTATTGACTTGTTATTCATGGCAGTGGTTTGTCAATGATTAATCATTATTAATAATTAATTTCCATAGAAACACTAATCCCATTTGTTAATAAAGTTAAGGATAGTGGGATTATTTCAATCATCTACATAACGCGAACGCTTTCATTATATGCAAGAAAGCGCCCAGACGACTACACAATAGTATAGACTGGTATAGCGTACATATTCAACTATATAGCGCTCTTTTACTGCTCCACTTTATCGATAATTATGTAATGTCTCAGTCAAGATAAACACAGGAAGTAAAATCTGCTTTTTATAAATACGCACGAAAACATCAATCCATCAATCATTTGAACACTTTGGCCATCAATATAAAAATGTTTGAGTGAAAAGGAAATTGCTTGCGTATCTGGTACGCATGTCAGGGAAATTAATTGGGTATTTGGCAATGAGTGAAATACGCAGATACGCTGCTTATCTGGGGCACTGGATTAGTATAATTAGCTCAATCGTTCATAGTCGGCCATTCATTTGGATGCATTACTTCACTCTTGCTATATAAACAATATGGCCATTAGCCATACCGGCTGATGTATGAGTTGCGCTACATGTTTGTTTTTACTTACACAACCCTTTACAACATAACATCAGGAAACCAATTCCCCAATTTAGTTCAGCTAGGACAAAAAATGTAAGAGATATAGACCTGTAAACACAATTTACATGCAAAATTTGATGTGAAACAGACACATTTTATGGGCTATCATAATTTGGGTTCCATGGGAGCCCCGGGTTATAGGAACCAAAATTACTTAAACATTCCTTAAGATAATGCTATAAGGAAGGTAATGGACAAATTTGGTTGTGCTAGGTTAAGAAATGTAAGAGATATAGGCTTGTAAACACAGCTTACACGCAAACCTTGATGTGGGATGCCAACGTCGAAGACGCCGGGGTGATTACATAAGCTCTCTTATTCTTCGAATAGTCGAGCTAACAAATAAAGAAAAAATCAAACAAAATAAATCTTTCATTCCCCAATACGAAGTTAGTGTCTACTCGCAAGAGTCAAACTCAGTATTCAGTGTTGTAAATTGAGCAAAATTAAACTCCATGATCCTTCCTTCCTTAAGCAAAACACGAAGAGCCAGACAGAAAAATAAGGTATCTTATTAAAATATAAATAGTATTTTTAATGAGTTTTGTTAAAATTAAACATCACTAGAATATGTAAATTATTGTAATGAAAGAATAAAAAAAAGATATTATTAAATTAATGTTTTAATTTGTTATAAATAAATTATATTAACATAATTAGTTTTAAAATTAATTCATTTATGATACCTTTCTATCAACAATATTCTCTGCCATATTATCCACGATTTCTAAAAGCGACGCATTTTAGAATATCCAAAAACTGGAAATGCAACCTAATGATTGACCTTTCAAATTATAACACGAATAATGATGTAATGTTTATGATGATGTATAAAATAAACACTACCATGTCTGTTTTAAGGACATATTTCGAGCCTATTGTATTTTAGGGGGTGTGGAGGGCAGAATTTCTATAGGTAACTGTATATCACTGTTAGCCATACAATTTCATGAGCAAAGTGTGATATTCAATTTTTCTTCAGATTATGAGGCCCACCCAATAAAGCATTTGTGACCAGTACACATAACACATTAAAGAATGTTGTGTATTTATTGTGTTGTGCTCTTATTTCTGGTCTAAAACAATTAAGAAATACCAGATGAGTTTTGTATTCAAAAGCTAAATTATGAAATTATATTTCTTCATTAAAGTAAATTACAAAGTGTTGTTAAGCTATTCTTGTTACCCTCAATATAGCAATGCTATACAAATTAAAAACTAAGAGCGGGCCTCAATCTGAATAGCCATGAAGCGTGCTGGCTGTAAATATTAAAGCTTCCCATGCTTTTTCAATGACCAAGTAGCGTTGGGAAATGTCCTTAATGTTGATTTATTATACCAGCAAATGTTACTTGTCCTCATGAACATCTGATTTTACATTATCCTTCGAAGAGCAAAGGACCGTATCACGCAGTTTTGTGGGAAACCGTACATCGCAACAACTCAAACATTGTCTTGTTTTCCCAGTGAAAATCAGTCAACAACAAACTGTCGTGAAAATAAAAAAAAGTTTTATTATTTAGTTCAGGGTTTGTCTATTTATTTCAGTCAAAAGTATGTACTTAAAACAAAATCTCGAACTTCAATATTTGTTTTTGCCATTGCCGTTTTGCATTTGAATATTTTTGTCGCCCCATGGGCGCGTAAAAGTAACATTTTAGTCGCCCAGGCCATATTTTACTCGCCATGGGCGACGTAATCTGTTTCCCTGAAAAATGTAAGAGATAGACATCTAAACACAGCTAATACACGCAAACATTGATGTGGGATGCCGACGCCAACGCAGATGCCGGGGTGATTACATAAGCTCTTATTTTTCGAATAGTCGAGCTAAAAATTGGTGTGTGGATCCTATCTTATGCTGCATTTTCAGCGCTTGATTTCATAAAATGTGTGAGGGCTGGCGTGGCGCAGTCGGTAGCGCGGCGGATTAGTAACAGAAGGCCCCGGGTTCAATCCTCCATGGTGACACTGAGTTTCGTCGGTGTGTTCTTGGGCAAGACACTTTCCCTTAGCCTCGTCCGTCGGATGGGGACGTAAACCGGGCGGTCCTGTGTATCGGTCTATCCTCCGAGCACGTTAAAGAACCATAGGAATCTATTCCATAATAAGAGTAGGGCACGGTTCCCGGATTCCTATGTATCCTTCCCCTCTCTCTGGGGTGGCTCTAAATAACCTATACTGTGTTGATGAGCCGTTAAACAACATTCAATTCAATTCATAAAATGTGTACATATGTAAGCAGATGAATTGCAAATATATCCTACCCTTACATATAAAATAAACAAAGGGATAATATAGTAGTTTATAATAATAATTATATTTGTTTTTAGAACTGTCGCACTGTTGAAGTTTGCATACAATCAAATGAAAGGATATCTTGTGATTAAGTTTGTTTCTATCAAAGCTAAAAAGACAAGTTGCTTTAAGAAATAAAGTTATCTCTCATAACATCTTTAATTGATCATCTTTAGAACAACTTGCTATTTATTCATCTAATTGTATGAAGATGTGATATAAAAGGACATTTAAAACTGTATTAAAGATTGTATCTCACCGTTTTGCTGCTTTGGGGTCAATCATGAAATCTATAAATATGATGTCCTGCGATATTTGTGGATTTAAACTGGTTTGTTTTTACATAGAAAAGATAGTTTGAAGGCATGTACCTATTTTTTATGCAAACTGATGAATACTAAATAATGTAATTTGCGGGTACTGGTACCCGGGCTGTGGGTACTGAATACTCTCTAAATTTGCCCTGAATACTGCATACCAAAAGGGGTGGGGGGAACAGCCCCATGCATATACAGTTTGTTTGAGAGCAAACATATTTATTGTGTGATACTTTTTCATTGGCAGCAGTGTATTATAAAATACATATTCAGGGTTCTGGATTAAAGGACATGAAATTTGACTTGATTTTTAATATTTTTTAAGCAAAGCGGTCTTGATTTTAAGAGTAGTGGTACCGCTGGATGTGTGTTTTGGAAAGTTAACAGCAACGGCACCGCTATGATTAAATGGCCTGTGAAGAACCCTGGTATTATGGTCCTATTACACAGTGAGCGAGTGTGCAGTATCAATAAAAAGGCATTGCATAGATTTCACGAAAACAAATGACAATACAAATCTCTTTGCAAATTACTTTTTCTACTGACGACATACAGAATTAAATGTCCCTTTTCAAGTACAAATACTAAATGTATAAAATGCTTTCAGGCAATAAGGAATTTAAGTATAATCGCAACAACACTTACTTTTTAATCATCAAATTATCAAGCACTTTCGAGCATTTGAAACAGTCATTTTCCCTCCAAAATTATTAAGGGGAAAAAAAAGAAGACTGTGCCTTTGTTTTTTTACACTCTCGTCAGAATCATATTTATATCAACAGACAGACAAATAATTCATGCTTCATTCATGGTCAGGATAATAATGAACTGGTAAGGAATTGCTTACAGACTGCTTTATACACTATTGCGTGGATGTATGTGAACTGTCAAGGAAAAAATCAGGCAGTTTACCTAGCAGTTTCGTAACAGTTTCTGCAACTTCTGAGCTGCTAGACTGCATGCTTAGACCAGGGCCTAAATTCATCAAACTTTTGAGCACAAGAATCAGACTCACTCAAAATCTCATTTTTTTGCAAACCCAATCAACACAAAAGTATGAATAAGAATTGTGATTTTTAGACATTTTCTATTAAATTACCTTTAAAATAACTTGTTTCTGTAAGTAAATATAGTAATTTACTTCTAAAATTGTTTTTATTTGGAATTAAAGAATTTGAGATTTTGAGTCGAGTCCGATTCTTGTGCTCAAAAGTTTGATGAATTTTAGGCCTGGACTGTTAAGAACTGCTAATAAACTGCCAAAAAATGATCAAACTGCGCTACTTAGGAACTGCTACACAACTGCTACACAACTGCTTAAACAGGCAGTTCACTTTGACTTGGGGAATTTTATCCAATAAAACGAGAAAAACATACTTCTTTTGCTCCAAATAGTACTGTACCAAATAGTACTGTATACATTTAAAAAAAAAAGTCAAAGGCCAAAACTCTGCTGTTTCTGCTAATTTTTTTAAATTAAACTTGTTAGAGCGTTCAATGACCTGTATAAAAAAATGACTAATTTTGGTAAAGATCAGACAAATATGATGTGGCTAGATAAAGCAAACTATTTAGCATTTTTCAATTAAATCATGGGCCATGACTTCGAATTGTCCAAGCTTTCATTAATTAATATAAAAATCTGGCTATAGGTTTCGTCAGGGAGTAAAGTATACTCTCTGGTTTCGTATAAATGATCAGATGAAAAATGAAAGATCACTAAATGAAGCAGAATATAATTCAAGGGCCACAACTCTGAATCTGAAGATATGAAGTAGCTAGAATGCAAACTTGAAGCAAACAATAGCATTTTTAAATAAATCGATGTCTATAACACTTGGTGTATCTAATCTTATCTAGCTGGTTGTCCAACTTGTCATAACTTTCAATGATATTGAGGGCCCTGACAAATATCAAATAAATTTGTAAAATTCAAGTATCAAGATTGTTAAAGGGACACACGGCAATCTTGAAGTATTTGAAATTTATATATCCAGTATCATTTTCACTTTTACCCGATTACATTTAAATAAATCAAATTTTAAGTGTTCACTATTTCGTCTTTTTATACTATTAAGTTTTAATATATTATCAAAAATTAATAATATGCAAAAACAAAATTAATGGCTTAATACAATTCTTATAATTAACATTAATGATCGAGCAAATGCAATGTATGTAGAATAACTAACGGGATGCCGCCAGTTTTTAAAAAATCAAGATTGCCATGTGTCCCTTTAACAAGCAGAATACAACTTCTTTCAGTACAACAAGGGCTGGTGTTACTAACCAGATCTATACTGGAAAAAAAGTCTGATGTTTATGCTGACCGTCTAGACCGCAAAACAGGAAAAAATAATAATGATGTTTTAAGAATAATTAGATAGACCGCCAACAATAGTCCAAACAAAGATGTTTTTAAAAAGTTCAATACACAAGGAAGTAAATAAACCCTTTTTCTTAAAACATGCATTTTGGCCATAAAAACAAATTAAATCTACGAATAATACTGAAATTTGTCCGCGACAATATTCTCTGTATGTTCCTTACCAAAAAAATCACAAAAAACATAACACAGATTGTGTCAACAATCATCAAATTACCTCCCTTTAACATCTACATAATTATCATCCATAAAAGATTATTGCTTGGCAAATTTGAAACTGTTTAATGGGATATTTAGCACACACTAAAGTGTGCTTACAAACATCAAACATTGTTTTATTAGAATGCTGTTTAAGCTTTTATACACCCTCAAAAACTGGCCTATAAATACCAGCAAAAAAGTCGGGACGTTTTTTTTTTTGTTCAGTATAACTGGTTTTCGAACTTGTTAACAGAGCTTTCATTGATATAAAGACCATGACAATGTCAGAGGGATTAAATAAGCAACAAAAAGTAAATGGACAACGACGACCAACGATGACAGACAACACACCATCCCATAAGCTCTGTCTGGCCGTTATTGAATCTACACATTTAATAACTTTACAGAATGCTTTCATTTCCTTTAAGACACAAGGCAAGCTTGATTTTTTTAAAAATTTCGCAGCATCCCATTAGTTTTCTAGGTAACATGCATTTTCATTAATTAATTAATTAGACCTGTATTTAAATGCTTGATAAACATTTCAGGATTGCTGTGTGTCCCTTTAAAGGGAATGTGTTCTTGTGCTGGAAAAAGCTTTATTACTGAGAGTTCCAAAAATAATTATTGAAATGGGATAATTACCAAAGAAGGCGAGTATTTGAAGTATTTCAAGGAAAACACAATTTTGAGAATTGTGCATTAAGGATTCTGCATTCATTGGTACTGAATTCCTCTGCTTTAGATGATATTTATCAATATGCCAAATCGGGCAATTTAGAACTATGAAGCCATTTGAGAATGACCCCCATTTAATTGGGGGGAAATGTGGTTGTTCTGTCGTAAATTGGGAATTTTTCACTAACAAACAAAAGCCATATAGTATGCTTAAATACTTTGCAAACACATAACAATGTATACATAAATTATCTTGTATGTCATTACCCTCACCAATAAGAATATATCGAGGCTAACTGAAATTATTTGAGATTTCATAAATTTCTGCTGTCTCAGGTGAGTATAAACAAGTTTTCATGGGAAATTTAGTCTCTAACAAAAAAACGTTTGGTTTTAAAATGTTTATTCTCAACCGATTTTCAAAACTAAGTTATTATTTACCACTAAAAATGCCAGCTACAATGATATACACTATATCAGGGAGTACGTTATAACGTACTCCCTGACTATATTGTTCACATTGTTGATTGTTATTGCTGAACAACATCATGATTGCTAGATGATGTTTCATCAACAACTATCGGTCTCTTCTCTTTCGTTTTCATAATATGCAACATTTAAATCAGTAAAAAATGTGCCTTAGGCTATGCACCATTAGTTTGTTGGATTTAAACAAAAAATATCACTTTA
The DNA here is from genome assembly GCA_037043455.1 of Cyrtodaria siliqua. NCBI lineage: Eukaryota > Metazoa > Mollusca > Bivalvia > Adapedonta > Hiatellidae > Cyrtodaria > Cyrtodaria siliqua. Next base: position 61,357 of record JAWPHD010010508.1, read on the forward strand.
AAATGGTCTGATTTTAGAAGGGCGTAAACGCGCGGGAAAATTAAAAAAAAAATGGCTGCCATAGAAAGTTAATTAATGGTCTCGCACGTTCGGACCTCAATTGAACGGGTGTAGCCTATATGCTCATGCAATTGGACATGTTTATGTCCTTAAATATACAAACAAAGAACAATAAAATATTTCTTACCTTGCGAACAAGGGAAGTGGCCCACTGGACACAGTCCGAAAGCCGACGCATCACAACACGTACAGCGCAGGAAAGCATGACCGTGATGAATTGATATTAAATATTAAATTAAATATTAAACTTTTAAGTTTATAATAGTAGTAAATAAACACAGCACAACTTGCAAATCTAGAAGGTCTCAGTCGCAGATCTCAAACAGCAGTATGTATACGAAGCTCAAATCGCATACGGGCACCCGAAAGTGAGCAATTACGTTTTAATCTTGCTTATATAGTCCTGAAAAACAACTCACTCACTGTGCATACCCAGTAACACCGTGTGTATACCAGTCACGCCGGGATGCAGTAACAGGACTTTTAAGTCAGGGACGAAGTGTTTGTTCTTTCTCATAGGAATAACCACTGCAATAGTCGAGGCCATTTTTTTTTCAACCATCGGTTGTTTGATCCTTTTTAATGTGTTTTTCCAGTTTGGTGTTTCTTTAAGCCTGATTACCGGTTCCTTATTGCATGGCGTTTGTTGTTGTATTTTTGGTTTATATATTTAGCGTGTGTGGGGTCGTGTCTATTGACACCATCTTTTTTTTGTCAAGTTGCACTAATAAAAATACCCTTAAACATAGGCCTATACATGATTCATTTAGAGCTCGTAGAAAGCATGGAGTAAGTACTCCCTGTAGAAAGCTAGTTTTTCGGGTCACATATATCAGGAATAATTGATAACAAATTTAACAGTCAGGAACTATTGAACAGTTTAGAACTTCACCGCGGTTTAGAGACCCTGGAATAACGTACGTATATAGCATCCGAATGCTCACGATCGGGCCTCTAGGTGTCATATCCATACTGTATCCTGAAGCATTGCTGGACTATGGTTGCGTATTCTCTCCTCAAATTTCTGCCAACCAACGACATTGACTATTCTTGTCACACAGCCTGGTGTCTTGTCCCAATACGTTTTGAGGGTAAACCTAGATCCTCTTCTCTGAACTTCAAGGTTGCCATAGACGACACCTTTGCAGCCTTCTTTATAGTTGTGTAGCATCAGCATTTAGACGCAAAATACTGCAGTTCTTAAATTTTGAAAGATGACCATAGCCTTATCACCTCAGGTAGGTAGACGTTAGTCTGGGAATACTTTTTGTAAAAACTGTTGTTGTTGTTGTTATTGTTGTTGTTGTTGTTGTTGTTGTTGTTAATTATTATTATTAGAAGAAGAAGAAGAAGAAGAAGAAGAAGAAGAAGAAGAAGAAGGTTATTGTTTATAAAAAATGTTTTAGTTTTAATAAAATGTCCCAGTTGTTTGCTTTAACACGAGATTGATAAATATATGCCCCATATGTGACAAAGGGGCTTGATGACGTTGTCGTTCCTTTGCAAATCGTCAATAGGTCTAGCCTCGGTTGCCCGGCTTGTTTCTAGTTTCTTCTCAACGCAGGTATGACATATGTATGATACAGTCCGAGACTACATTATCTTCGGTAGTTTGTGTTTGCTTTATCCCATTGTTAAGCCCTTGTAAATACAACTTGTTTGAGAATTATGCAAACACAATTTCTTTTGAAATGTCCTAGCTAATGCACATCCTTGGTCGAGAGGATCAAGACGGTGCGTTTGAAACAGTTTCGCATCTCCTTGTTGCGTGTTTGAATCCCACTGGGAGCTCGATTTGTAAATTGAGAAAATGTCGATTCTTCCGGATGGCGGGAGGTATGCAGTACTGATTCTACCCAACAATAAGTGAGTGGTCTGTCTCCATCACTAAAAGTTAACCGCCATATAGCCTAACATGTGCTGGAAAATATGGTTTAACACCATCCCAAACCAACTAAATAAAAATAATGCGACGGTTAGGGTTGTACACCGTGTCACTTAAGAAATGCGTCACACTAGGTGATTTCCACGTGCTGTGTTATTATTTCATTCATGTGTACACTATTGTGTGAAATGCAAGTTAAGCGTACGACTCAAATTGGTTCAAAGGGGCGAGGGAAGGTAGACGCATTAAATATCAAGAACAGAGCAAAAGCGCCCACATTTTAATTTGTAGTGTAGAGTATCGTAGCTTGATAAAGGGTCTAATGTTTAATGAGATTGAACGGAGATAAGACCTTTAATTATTTAAAAAGTCATGGTTTTTATTTGAGATTTCATTCAAGTACCTATTCAACTTTTGTTACCTTCCCAAATTTCTACCGATGTGCTTCAGCAGCTACGATCCTGCATTTGGACTGGTTCATTATATAAACATGGATTTTACTTAAAGGGAGTACATCAGGTTTTTCATGGGGGTCTAAGTGTCCGACTTAAAATTGACAAATATTAACATTTTCTATTCTACATGGCCTAAACATAATGAATGAGCCTAAAAATTATCCCTGTTTTGCAAAGAAATTGATTCAGCACAGTAATATGTGCTATCCTAGGTGACGCACCATGGTTAATTTCAGCATTTTACGTCTGATTCCGTCCTAGCTATATGGTGTATTCAAAGTTTAGACATTAACAACATGGTTCTAACAGCATATTTTGATTGATATAAGTGTTTTATCATGAAATGGAACATTTTTATAATTTAAGCTGTTTCTAGAAAAATCCTGATGTACCCTCTACATACATTATTCTAAAACAAACTAACGCATAACCTTGTATGTGTGTGTGTGTGTGTGTGTATTTCTAAGGAGTATAGTCCCTCCACCTACGACAGGTGTCCCTACCCGACGATTATCACAATGTCTGGACTTTTATCTATGTGTTGTTGTGTGATGTATCTGTATATCCATGGATGTGATGATATGTCTACTTGAAGCAGAGAACTCAATGGTTTCATCAGTATATTGCAAGTAGGCCTTTATTTTGAGGGAGGGGTGGGGGCGTAAACAAATTCCCCAATAAAAAAAGGACAAAATAACCCCTGTTTCTTCTTCAAAAAACAAACATGTTTTTTGTTTTGTTGTTGTTTGTTTGGCAGGTTTTATGGTTTTATGGGGCGGGGGTGGGGGCTCACACAGGCTTCAGCCCACCCCTGGATCCGCCCTTGGAAGCTTCTTCTCTTCTTTTTTTTCTCTTTCTAACTCAATATAACTTTTAAAATTCAATAAAACCTACTATAACTTTCATACCAACTTTCTGGGGGGAAAATGTGTTTCGAAAAACATTGACCCGGCAAACTGACATGCTTTACTGTACTCTACAGTACGATAGCATTTCAAAAAATGTAGCTCATTTTCTAAGTTAGAAAAGATATAAATTTAAAATGTTTTTGAAATTAAGTTGCTTTTTTTTTTTACATTAAAAACGTAATGCCGGTAGTGAATATAAAACTATATTTGACAATATGAAATAACTCTTTTATTTACTGCTCAAGTGCAGTATTTACTGCTCAAGTGCAGTATTCCATTCCTTTAATATCATACAAATTGTTTATTCATATAAAGCCCTGCCAAGAAATGTTCCCCTCAGGCTCTCCAGAATGTTAACACTCCACCTACAGGTACTAAGGGGATTTTGTCAAACAAAAACAACACCAACACCAATACATACAACACATGTTTAAAACACCAGCAAGCGACAAACAACATAGATCTATGCAAACAAGAAAGAGAAATAGATAGAAGAAAGAAAATAAATAAAAAGAAAGCAAGAATAAGGCGCTATACTGGCTAACAATATCTCTTATAACAGGTTTGAAATGCGGTCGGGCGTGTGGTGAAAGGAGGGATGGGGTGGGTGAGAGTCAGACATGACTGGTTTCAAAATTCCCGACACCCCCGGTATCCGGATCAAACCACGTCGGATCGATACGAAGAACGCGGACCTCCCGCCAGTGAAAATATTTCCTAGATGTGTCTAAAAAGTAATGTTTGTGGACACGTAATCGGACTTTTGAGCGATATTTGTTTGTTAATATTTACACTCTTAAAAAATAAATGTATGGAGTTTAATGCGAAAGTCTGTTGATAAAGTCCTTCTAAATTGCAGAAAACTGTTTCTTTCTTTGTTTATTAGCGATTTTAACGAATTTACAGACTCCCATCCTTCCCCTAGATAACAACATAGTTTGCATGCGTTAAAAAACACGAGCATGAATTAAGTATTGAGTGTTCTATGTGTGGTGTCACAATTTTAGCGTACGGTTGACGGCGGATAAAAGAAAATGGTAATACGGACGAAGTCGGAGTACGGATAAAACGGACAATGGTGATTATTATAGGATTTCAGTATTATTGTCATATTCCATAGGCGTAGGAGCCGGTGGGCAGTGGAGGCCCGCCCCACCCCAGTGTTCAGAGTGGTGGCCCCCACCCCCACCAATAAATGAAATGTTCCTACACCTATGTATTGATAGCTACTAGGATGTATTTTATGTGTTCATCAACGATGGATAAAGCGAATTAAGAATTCATATCCTCCTTTTCAAATCTCAGCGCGGATTTCTACTATCCAATGCATTTCCGAATTGCGCAGGGACACTTGGTATATTTCACCCCTTGGGCAATTCCGAAATAGTCCTACGCAATACCTGTGTCGCCTCGAGCATATTAATAATTATGTCTATGCATGTAGCAGTTTCGAAATGCTTACACTGCGTAAAAAAGCTATTTTCTTACAGTAGTCAAAAGTCTTATGTACAGTCAACGGTTGTTGCGAGTACTGAATAGTTGGGGGAAAACGGGAATGTGTGTTACATATTATGTTGATAGCAAAAAGGTAACTTGGTAGTTCTTTTGCAGAAATTCAAAAATAAAATATGACACTAAGTGTTGCTAACCAACACCAGGGAGTAAGTATACGTATACTCCCTGCCAACACATAAACACTATGTATACTTAAATTACGTGTTTTCCCCTAGCACGTTAAACAACTATAGGAATGTATTTCATGGTAGGAATATGGCGAGATTCCAGGATTCATATATATTCCGTCCCCTCTATGGGTGGCTAAATAAACTGGTGTGTTGACGACCCTTTAAAAACAATTCAAATCGATCATTAGATACATGTAATGATTGTTGTGAAACTTGTTGCAAACATATAATGTTATATGACTTTTTGAACAGGCCCTTAGCAGGGGCGGATCCAGGATTTCAGCTTAGGGGGCGGCGTAATATTTTGGTCAATTTTCGGGTCCGTTTCTAGCCTCATAAAAACGGTTGCAGTAGTGCATTGATAGGGTAAAAAAGTCCATTTTCAAATAAAAGGATTTAACAATGTGCCATTATGCGTCGAGCGAGCGAAGCGAGCCTGAATTATTTTTTTATACTGAGAGCATGCATCGAAATTGTTTGATATTTTATCTACAGTAACATGGACATACATGTATGATCTGGAATTTTTAGGGGCGCACCACTCTGGATCCGCTAGTGCTTAGCCAGGTTTTTGAAAGGGGGAGGGGTGTTAATTGAGGTGAAGTGGGTGGGATGGTATTGGCAGGTCACTCCCCCACCCATACTCTCGTAGACATTTTGAATAAAAACATTGACTAAAATGCTGCAATTTGACGATTTTTCAGTGTATTTTGTGTAACTTTTTGTTTTTCAGTTATTTCGTACCCCTATTTCTATGTAGGTGTAGGTGTGGTAGGGTGTATCACCCTCCCGTTGGGGGTTGGGGAGGAGGTCTTCCATTTGCATGTCAATCTAACATTCATTTTCCAATTCTTTCGCACCCCTTTTACATTCTTTTTTAATTGTGAGCATATGCGTCGAAATTCATCACTTTAAAAAGGAAATATGTACTAAATAATGTAACGAAAATAACAACACGTTTTGCACATTACAACACATTATGCACATTACAATACTGCATAACAACACGTTTTGCACATTACGGCTTGTAGCTGTATGCGAGTTACTACTAGGTCGCTATTAAGCTGCCGAAGCAGCTGATCCTTATATGGGTTTCGTATTCAGACTGTGAATCATGTAGCTGATGATAATCATACATTACTACTTCAATTCCTAATGAACTAGTCTAAAACACTTGACTGGTATAAACGCAACGTTAACAGGGCCTCCTCTGAAGACCAGCAGAGCTTATTGGATGACGAGTCGTCCGTCGTCCGTCCGTCCGTTAACTTTTTCTCGTTAAGACGATAGGGCCTTCAATTTGTATCCAATCTTTACCAAACTTTAACAGGTTGTTAATATCAATGAAAGCTCGGACAAGCAGATCGGACCGGTATCGGCAGAATTATGGCCCTTGTGCTAAATTTTGCCTCGTTAAGACGACAGGGCCTTCATCCTTCACTCGATCTTTACCAAACTTTACCAGATTGTTACTATCAATGAAAGCTTAGAAAAAATTGAAAACCAGCTAGATCGGACCAGTATCAGCGGAGTTATGGCCCTTGATTGAGTTAAAAATGCTTTATTTTGCCTCGTTAAGACGACAGGGCCTTCATCTTTCACACCTCATCTTTACCAAACTTTACCAGATTGTTACTATCAATGAAAGCTCGGAAAAGTTCGAAAATCAGCCAGATCGGACGAGTTAAAACGGAGTTATGGCCCTTGATTTAGTTAAAAATGCTATATTTTGCCTCGTTAAGACAATAGGGCCTTTATTTTTTATCTTATCTTTACCAGATTGTTTATGTCAATGAAAGCTCGGACAAGTTCCAAAACCAGCCAAATCGGACCAGGGAGTTATGGCCCTTGATTTAGTTAAAATGCTATATTTTGCCTCGTTAAGACGATAGGGCCTCCATTTTTCATCCGATCTTTACCAAACTTTATCAGATTGTTAGTATCAATAAAAGCTCGGACATATTTAGAAATCAACTAGATCAGACCAGTAAAAGCGGAGTTATGGCCCTTGATTTAGTTAAACATGCTATATTTTGCCTCGTTAAGGTGATAGGGCCTTCATTTTTCATCTGATCTTTACCAAACTTTAACAGATTGTTAATGTCAATGAAAGCTCAGACAAGTTTGAAAACCAGCCATATCAGACAAGTAACAACGGAGTTATGGCTATTAATTTAGTTAAACATGCTATATTTTGCCTCGTTAAGATGATAGGGCCTTCATTTTTTATCCGATCTTTACCAAACATTACCAGATTGTTAATGTCAATAAAAGCTCAGACAAGTTTAAAACCCAGCCAAATCGGACCAGTAACAGCGGAGTTATGGCCCTTGATTTAGTTAAAAAAATTATATTTTGCCTCGTTAAGATGATAGGACGTTCATTTTTTATCCGATCTTTACCAAATTTTACCAGATTGTTAGTGTCAATAAAAGCTCGGATAAGTTCGAAAACAAGCCAAATCAGACCAGTAACAGCGGAGTTATGGCTCTTGATTTCGTTAAATATGCTATAGTTTGCCTTGTTAAGGCAATAGGGCCTTCATTTTTCTTCTGATCTTTACCAAACTTTACCAGATTTTTTTAATTTTTCTTTTCTTTTATTATTTTTCTTTTCTTTTTCTTTTCTTTTTTTTTTTTTCTTTTTTTTTTTCTTTTTTTTTTTTATTATCTCTACTGGCCAACTTAGAAAACCAGCCAGAGCAGACCAGTAATGGCGAAGTTATGGCTCTTGATTTAAAAATGCTATATTTTGCCTCTTTAAGACGATAGTCACTCGCTTCATTGATGTTATAAGAGCCATATAAGCAAGTAGAGCGTCCACAGGCGCTCTTGGGCCTCTTGTTTTCTTGCGCCACCACTTGCGCCAAATGAAAAAGTTGGAGCCAAATTGGAGAAATTGGAGCCATTTGGCTCTAATGGCCTGAGCCATATTTCTTCTCGAGTTTATTGCGTTTGTTAACGGAGCATAGTACACTAATGTGACAGGGAACTGATCAATTATAACTTAAAAGGCTACCGTTATACTTGCTGAAATGACGTTTTCCTAGATCAGTCTACTGAAGTGTAAGACCACAACAAAGAGTCACGTTACATAAAGCTTTGCTTTTTTTTTTAAAATTAAGGCCCCTTTTAATTAATAAATAAAAGCAGTTTCAAGTTGTCCAGTCACTTTAAAAAAAAAAGGATTTCTAATTTGTATCGATTTTCATTTGATTCTGGGTGTAATTTTGATAACTATTAAACAACTTTAACCCAGCTTATTTCAGCACCTTGTGGAAGGAGTTTTTATATAATATTATATGTAATTTAGGGGTGTTGGATCAAAGTTCGAGTAAAACGAGAGATTTGGTCCAGCATCACCAAATTACATATATATAATGTTAATTCGACTGGAAAATTAAGGTACGAAATCTCCCGAGGACGAAATTAAATATAAACAGAGAACTCGACCGAATCGCCGCCATTTTCAAAATGTCAACAACATATTTATGAAAGTGCCACGGTTTTCGCTAAAACGTTAAAACGACGATTCTAACCATCGTACATTCAAGGTTTTAAATTTGCTCAAAACTCATTCATGACTGTTAGACCTACAGCATGTTATAATGTTTCTGAATATTGAATAATAATTTAGAAATGTTCAAAATGAAAACCTCAGTCAAAATGTTACTTTTTAAATTTTAGCAGACGAAAAGCGAAACACGAAATATTTTGATTCATATGTTTACCCCAAATCGTTGTAACTGTAACAGTCAGATAAAAACAAATTGTTGTACAGCTGCGATAGCCAAGTGGTTAAAATATTTGATCCTGAGGGTTCGATTCGACGTTTGTTCACTTGAACACAACGTCACAAGTATTTTCTCATTTTGTTTTTTTCAGATTCAAATGCACTGTCATAACTGTGTCTCATACAGAGCTTGAGGTAGCAGTCTTCAAATTAATCCACAAGCCCAGGGCTAGTAAACTCATTCGGGCTAGTGAAAATTTGGAAATTTATGTAGTCCGGCTGATATTAACAATCTGGTAAAGACTAAAGTTTGGTAAAGATCGGATGAAAAATGAAGCCCCTATCGTCTTGAGGCAAAATATAGCATTTTTAACTAAATAAAGGGAAGGGGTATAAAAACACTCGTGAACCCCCGCACCTCCGAACCCCTTATGGATACTAAAAATGTGTATATAAACTGACACTGATGGGGTCATTGTCGTAACTGGTACTACAGAAAGGTACCCGGGTACATTTATGTATACAGAAACGTACCCAAAAATCTTTGAATTTCAGAAAAGCCCCCAAATATACAGAAATGTACCCAGACAAACAAGATCTCATTGGCAGAATTGAAACAATTGAGAACTTGATAAACAACTGCTTAAACAATATTGTTTATCATTAACTATTGCGCTATTGTTCTTAAAACATATTTAGGCTGCCATAGTTAGTAATAAAATACAGAATGTATTGTCGTAAAACGGAAGTTGTAATTCATCAAACCCGGCTCAAAAAAGTAAACAAATATGCAGCTCGTCATTCATGAAGAGTTGGTCAAATATTTAGACCAACTGCATTCCTTTAAGGCGGAGGAAACTGCCAGCTGCTTTTAAAAAGTGAATCGATTAAACTTTGTAAACAATGAAAGTTTCCTTTTCAGTGAAGTAACAGAAGACGTTATGGTCGCGTTTTGCGACATTGTGTTTTGTCTCGGGTACATTTCTGTATATTTGGGGGCCTTTCTGCATTTCGATGATTTTCGGGTACATTTCTGTATACATAAATGTACCCCGGGTGCCTTTCTGTAGTACCCGGTACGACAATGACCCCATCAGCATAACTGACAATAAACAAATAATACTGTTATAATTTTAACTAGTATACATGTATTTAATATATAGGGTAACTCACCCTTAAGTCAAACTTGCCACTGACTCGGGACAGTTATTGATGGTTGAATATCTCAACTAACGGTCAATAACTGTTACTATGAAAGGGAGGCAATCCAATGATTTCTTTCATTCAAAACAACAAGAATTAAAGCAGAACTTGGTCTTAAATCAACAAATCCGCTTTTGATATGTTTTTAAGTATTAAATATCATTATAAATACGATTTTTACTATGCCATTGATGTATGTTCAGTGAAATATGTTTTTAAAGATAAAAATCGAACAGGCGAACAGGCATTGCTAAAATATCGAAAAAATCTAAGGGGAAAAACTCTTGCGCGACTTACCGGAAGTGACGTCATTGGGAACAAACTAATTTTTGTCTAAATTGGGACTGAACGAAAAACAGGTTACCTTGTGTGAAAATGTGAGAATTAAGCGATCATGATACTGAGGAAATGCCCGTGATAAGACTGTTACACAATGTGCAATCTAACGATTTTGAGCCAGAATACGTGTCTGAGGACGAAAATACATCGGATTCATCAACTGATGATGAAGTCGAACGCGGTGTCATGTCATTCGTTACGTTCAGCGGTTCATTACACTATTCACTAATCTAACAAAATAGTGTATTTATACACTGACAGCAACACAAACAAAAAACAACGTAAACATTGTTTTCATCGAAATCTGACCATAAGTCACCCGCAACACTGCAATATCTTGGTTCATACACAATAACCGCGAAATGTAGTATATTCCGAAGGAATGGACCTGGTCTAAATACGAGCGTCATATTTTTTAGCCGATAAGTAGACATGGAACAAATATATTTATTAGATATTATCCATAATTGATAAAAAATGAATAAAAACAATAATAAATGAAACAGCATATAATTTCGGCACCATAATTTCTATAGTATAGTATATAGTATTATATATTTGCCATAAGTCGCCATCAACAACAAACACTCTAGGAGCGGTGTTTGCACTATGGCACGCTCTCTAGTCTCCACTGCCCCCAAATATCAATACAGACTAATCAAATACTGCGGCTCACCAGGGTTCGACACTAACGCTAGTCCGCTAGTCCTGTGCCCACCTGTTTTTCAGGAGGACTACCTAAAGTGAAAGTTGGCTAGTCCGTCGGACTAGTAATTTTTCGAGCCCCATTATAGATATTACGGCCGTAAAATACACATTCCTAATATAGGGCCGGGGTCACTCGATTAGGTGAAGTCGCTTAAAACGTCGCTATGATTTGGCTGACTTCGCTTTTCTATCCATGTGGGGCGAAATTTGAGTCGCCATCATTTTCGGGTGATTTTCAGCAATTTCAAATGTGATTAACCTCATAATTAACAAAACCCTCTAAATTACAGGATCAGCTCGTGTTTCACAAGTACCTTATTTAACCCCATTACCATTAAATAACAACCCGACTCTTATCTAATCAGGGCAATACCCTAGTTATCGATCATTATCGGTGTGCCTGAGGTGAGATGTGAATATAACCGACATGTTTGCTCGTTAGACGATCACGTGATTAGATCATGTGGGGATCATGTGCGCATTCTATTTAAGTCAATCAAAGCCGTCGTATTTTTCCGTTTGGTGAATAATTAAAAATCGTACTACAAACTACTACGCAAGGGCGGGGTTATGATTAGACGAGATACTTTGAAAATGATTTCTCCAGCGATAAATAAATTTAAAAGGCGGTTATAATTGTATGATTGACATCGGCACAGTGAGTTGTAAAGAACCTTTGCGGCGGTCGTCAATAAGCAAAAGTGCAAACTTCTATTGTGTGTTTTATCGATGGCTAATTAGGAAATAAAGAAATGTGCTTGGTATAAAGTGAGTTTGTTTGTGATTGCTCTATAGACGAGAGAAATCAACGGAAATGTATTGAATCCTACGATTAGTCATAGCCATCAATAACTTATCTATGTCTATGGATTAGCAGGGAGTAAGTATATAGGGAGGAGAAACAGATCGTTTTGCCGTTTTATGTTGTCGCGCGTGTTTCACTACTGCGTGAAAATGACTACTTCCGGTTGTTTCGCGCGTGTGTGAAAAACAGCAAATTCTTATAAATTATTACACTTACAAACTCGATAAAGGTGCAAAATGTAAACATAAGTATTATTTAATCACATTGTGTCCTCTGATACAGAGCGTGTATTTGTATGCATGTATAAAAGCACATTACTAGACGGTTCCGTTAAAATTAAAAATGGTATGGAGCTATTGCAAACGAGATACAAAGTATGGGTTATATTAGGCATTAATAATAACAAAAAGTGAATAGTAGACATATTTATCTTTGTCAAGAAGGTAATTTCGTGATGTTGATTATAACAGAAAGCCGTAAAAAAGAGGCTGTAAAAACTGCCTAATTTGCGAGGTTGGCTGAAATTTTAACTTTTCAAATTTAACGCGCTTATGATCGATTTACCTGTATCGATAAAATAGTAAATGGCGGCGTTCAAGCGCGACAGCATAAATCGATAAACTAGAGCGTTTATGAACCCGTTTCTCATCCCTGTATACTTACTCCCTGGGATAAGGTAATGATTTTGTGTTTTGTTACTCAATGCGGGTATGACTGAAAAATAAGTTTGGGGTAATTGTCGAATAATTAGTATTTTTCAATAAAAATGAAACGAAGACCAGAATAATATTGCATTCGATCAACATTTGTCAAGTTGGTTAGGGTTGAAAATGCATCTAAATCTGATGAAAGTCTGCCTGGGGAGAAACCGAAAAAGAATTAATAAGTTTTACGATTTCAGTTGGTATCTTCAAGACGAAAAGGGTTTTTGGCACTGTTCACTTTGAAGTTTGTCTCCTGTTATACACCTGTTTTTTTTGTTGCTAAACACACCGTTTTTTGGAAGGACCATCTAGTTCTCAGGAGGACTACTAGATTTTTAAAGTCACTAGTCCTGCGGACTACCCGTTTAAAAAAGATAGTTTCGAACCCTGCTCACTATTGAAGTACAGCCTAATTAGGGTTCATACATCGGTTTTCACAAAAGCACGCACCATTTAGGGAAACCTAGTTTTATGATATATTTCCTGTTTATTGCAATTACTTGAGCGGTGTAATTTAAATACCGCCGTGGGCAGACGCGTATTGCACAAGACGGATATATCACATGATATGCTGGCTCTAATTGTCGCGCACAAAGACAGAAATATACTATGATTTAAATAATATAGCCAAATGTATTATGAGCACGATATAGACAGTAAGTATACTTACTCATGTATACTTACTCCTGATATACAGATCGAAAACAGACCAAACATATCAAATTACCATAATATAAAGAAACATTTTGTATTTGTTTTCAAATCCATAGACCTATATATGTTGATAATATTTATTTATATAACACTATTGGCAGAAAGGGTGTATAATTTAAAATTATTAAAATTAAAATTTGGAAACAAAGACACAGTGTTTATTTCACCGGATTCATTTAAATTTCTATGCTGAACGTTCCTAGCAATATTTTAAAAAAAGACGGCTACATAGTATTAGCGCCGTCAACTCTTCATTGATTCACGTAAAGACGCATGCTTCTAATTAACAGCTAAACATTCACAGTGTATATAAAGATCTAAGACTACACCTTTCTTCAATTTATCATACGTATACCCGATGAGGTGCTAAGATAATTGAACATAAATTTCAATCTTACTTCATGTATGAATTTCTTCCTCAACACCGGTCGAATAGGCGAATACAACTTGCTTAGAGACGGCGGGGCCATCCTTAAAAAAATATTTGTTTGCTGTGCTCCGACCCTGAATTTTTACAGTGGGTAGGTAGGTAGGTATTTTTTTTTATTTATTTTTTTTGCTGTGGTCCTGGTTAAGCATTTTTACAAATCATAATTTCCTATCTCAGTGTAAGATAATGCAGTCTGTGGATAACCTCATTAATATTTCTTTACAAATAATTTTTTAGTAAAAAAAAAAAGCTAAAAAACAAACAACGGTCGCTGCCTTTTTAGACGGTCGGTCTGTCGGAGCACAGCAAACAAACACTTTTTTAAGGATGGCCCGGGGTTATGCACTTCTCATTTTTATAAGTCAAATATCGTTGGTACCGCTGTTGATTTTAATATGCATGGCCTTTTGTTTTCAAAATTCAAAGATAATGAAACCAAAGGATGGACTTCCCACGAAGCTGACTCAAAATGTTTGCTACAAACTCGCGCGTCATTCGTAGGTTCCCACTTTCTCGACGAGTCTGGCGATTTTCTTCGGTAACGGTCTACCCACACTTCAGATCTTAATATATCATTATCTCAATTAGGGAAACGAAAGAAACTTAGGTATTATCTTGTCCTTCTTTATGCAAACTTTTTCACCCAGCAACAGCACACAGCATTTTTAACAAGTACCATAAAACGTAATCCTACGTAGACAATACTATACAACTCAATGCGACACCGCTAATCGTTTGGTACCAATGACGTCACAGGATCACGTGACACAAGGGCGAAACTCGAAGCATGTGCGCTATGAGATAAAATTGGCTACTGTGAGAAAACGGGTCAACCAATAAGTGTAAGATTTGAACAGATTGTATATTTTATATATATATTTCCGAATATATACTCAAAAGACACGCCATATTTCACCTTTAACCCCAATCTATTGATTTTTCCAGCTACCTTTATAGTCCGACTCAAGGGCAATTACATGTTCGACTTTGGGCAAGGATTTGTCCATAAATCCAAGGATTTATCCATAAATCCTTGCTTTGGGGCATGTCTAAATATATCTGCCCAAAAGACAAACACTGAAGTCAGGAGTCCATACCCAAACATTTTACACAAGAAGTAGGGTTTGACATTAACGGTTGTCCGATGCCATGCAGATTCTATTGGGGAATTGTCCCAGGTGACCTGTCCGACGGACAACTAAATTTTATATCAAACAATTAATTTTACATCTTTAAAAATGAAAAATCGCGAGTGAAAAAATGTGTCAAGATATCGTCGAGCACCTTATAAATGATGAATACAAACTCTCTTGTTTTCATTGGTTGAGGCGTGACTTTCGTGTAATTACGAGAAAAATCGACTGAACTCGCTCATTTCCGTATTTCATCGGAAATACTGCTCGTAGGTATTTCCAAAGATACAAACGTCGATTCGATGGGTTTGGTTTATTTGCCCCGGCAAAGTACTGTGTAAACCGTAACAAAATCGGAAATGGATTGATTTTAAACTGTTAAACATATTTTTGTTTAAATTTTATAGTTAATTATAAAAATATTTTGTAATTAATTGCGTCCAAATCGTACAACCTTGCATTTTCGTAGATCATCGGAATAGCGAGCAGCATGCTGGTTCATAACAAAGTATCAAAGTGGATTCCGGCGCCAAAGAGGCACAACAGACAATCTCATACTATTTGAATCGTTTATTAGGGAAGCTTTCATAAAAAAAGAACATCTAGTCGCTGTATTTTTTGACTTGAAGAAATCTAATGATACTGCATGGAAGTACGGTATTACGAATGATTTTCATGACCTTGGTCTTAGAGGCCGATTACCCATTTTTATAGAGAAATTCTTAGATGATAGACAGTTTCGTGTCCGAATGGGTTCAACCCTCTCTGACATTCAAGAACAGGAGATGGGTGTTCCACAGGGCAGCATACTCTCTGTCACCCTTCTTAATATAAAAATTATTACAGCGTTTTTTCCTTCTTTGGACGGGTCTGGTAAACGGACCCGTTCCCAATCGCCAAAAAATAGCATTTTTCCCAATTTTGAGTAAAAAAAGAAAAAAAAGAAAACATTCCCAATTCCAGATTTTTCTTCCCAAAATTGTAAAATGTTTTAGAATAATCTTCTTAATAAAGTTTTTTACCAGGGTTTTTGACGTTTCTTCTGCTTTTCTGTGTAAATTGAACAAAATACAAAAAGGCTTTTTTTCCCAAATTCTGAAAAAAACGCGCATTTTTTCCCAATTTTGAGAAGAATCACGTGTTTTTTACCATTTCCAAAATGGTGAAAAAATACGCTATAATAGTATAGTTAAATGCATCAATCCTGGTGTGGATTGCTCTCTATATGTTGACGACTTTGTTATATGTTATCGTGCAAAAAACATGAACACTATTGAGAGACAACTTAAACAATGTCTAAATAAACTTCAGACCTGGTCTGATGAAAATGGTTTTAAATTTTCTAAATCTAAAACTAATTGTATGCATTTTTGTCAACTACGTAAACATCATGAAGACCCTCATCTAACACTGGATGGCTCACCAATACCAGTAGTGGATGAGACAAAATTCCTTGGTCTTATTTTCGACCTTATTAAATTAACGTTTATACCACACCTTAAATACTTAAAGGCGAAGTGTCTTAAAGCTCTTAATTTACTTAAAGTTGTTGCAAACACTAACTGGGGAGCGGATCATAAAGTCCTCTTGCGACTTTACAGATCTCATCAGGTCCAAGCTGGACTACGGCTCGATAGTATATGGATCGACTCGCAAGTCGTACTTGCAAGTTGTACTTGCAGATGCTCGATCCTATACATAATCAAGGATTACGACTCGCCTTAGGTGCCCTTCGTACATCACCAGCCGAAAGTCTATATGTTGAAGCTAATGAACCATCACTGGCTCATAGACGGGACAAATTAGCCCTTCAATACGCCATTAAATTAAAGTCACCCTTCAAACCCAACTTTCGATAATGTTTTTAATCCAAGTTATGAACCTCTTTTTGATCGAAAACCGAAGGCCATTCGATCAGTTGGTCTTCGTATTAAACCATAATTAAGAGACACTGAAATCGACCTTAATTTGATAGCCAAGTACAAAGTACCACAAATTCCACAGTAGACTTTGGAAACACCAACAATTATTTTTGATATTCGTAATAGTAACAAATCCAGTACAGACCATACTGTCTTTCAAAGCAAATTTAATGAAATTAAATTGAAATACAGTAACTTTCAACATATATACACAGATGGTTCTAAAGATGGAGATAAGGTAGCTGCAGCAGCTGTTATTCACAAACACAGCATAAAGAGCTGCCTGCCTGACAAGACCTCTATCTTTTCAGCTGAACTTAAGGCAATTGAACTTGCCTTAAATTATATTCAGGAATCTGATGATGACAATTTTGTAATATTTTCTGATTCCCTTTCATCTCTTCAAGCACTGGGTAATATGAAACATAATAACCCAGTTGTGCTTCAACTTTTAGAAAAGTATGATTCTCTTATAATTGATCAATAATAAGTGTTACTGGTCCGATCTGGCTGGTTTTCAAACTTGTCCGAGCTTTTATTTGTATTAAAAATCTGGTAAAGATTGGATGAAAAATAAAGGCCCTATCATCTTAACGAGGAAAATATAGCATTTTTAACTAAATCAAGGGCCATAAATCTGCTGTTACTGGTCTGATCTGGCTGTTTTTTAGATCACCTGAGCCGAAGGCTCAAGATGATCTATTGGGATCACTCTTCGTCCGTCGTCCATCGTCTGCGTTAACTTTTCTTCAAACGACTTCTTCTTAGAAACCATTTGGCCAATTTTGACCAAACTTCACATGGATGATCCTTAGGTGAATGCTTTATAGATTTGTTAAAATTAGGGCAGCGCGACATCCAAGATGGCCACCATTACCATATATGGTCGAAACCTTAAAAAATCTTCTCAAGAACCACTGGACAGATTTCAACAGTTTTTCTTTTAAAATGATTGCCAATGCCTAAACTATCAAGTGTGTTCAAATGAAGTTTCCGGGGTCAAAAATGGCCGTGCCCAAAAATGGCCGTGCCCCGGGGGTCCAAAGTTTGTATATTGAGATATTGCATGTTTTTCATAGTTTTTATAGGAAAAAACTTTAAAATATCTTCTTCTCTGAAACCACAAGGCACAGAGCTTTCATGTATTACATGTAGCATCAGCTTATTGTCCTCTACTAAGTTTGTTCAAATGGTGACCTTGGGGTCTAATTTGGCCCCGCCCCCGGGGTTCTCAGTTTTACATAGACATATAGGAAAAATTGAAAAAATCTTCTTCTCTGAAACTGCAAGAACCAGATGTTGAATATTTTGCATTTGCTATGAGCTTATGGTCCTCTGCCAAGTTTGTTCAAATGGTGACCTTGATGTCAAATTTGGCCCCGCTCCGGGGGTCACAGTTTTACATAGACTTGTATAGGAAAAATTAAAAAATCTTTTGAAACTACAAGAGCCAGAGGTTTAATATTTTGCATTTACTATAAGATTATGGTCCTTTACCAAGTTTGTTCAAATGATGTCCCTGGGGTCACATTTAGCCCCGCCCCGGGGTCAAAGTTTTACATAGGCTTGTATAGTAAAAAATTGAAAAAATCTTCTGAAACTACAAGAGCCAGAGGTTTAATATTTTGCACTTGCTATAAGTTTATGGTCCTCTACCAAGTTTGTTCAAATGGTGACCCTGGTGTCAAATTTGGCCCGCCCCAGGGGTCACTGTTTTACATAGACTTATATAGGATTTCTTTTTAAAACAACTCTTCTCTGTAACTTCAAGAGCCAGAGGTTTAATATTTTGCATTTACTATAAGATTATGGTCCTTTACCAAGTTTGTTCAAATGATGTCCCTGGGGTCACATTTGGCCTCGCCCCGGGGTCACAGTTTTACATAGGCTTGTATAGGGAAAATCTTAAAAAAATCTTCTGCCAGTGGAACTGCAAGAGTCAGAGGTTAACTATTTTGCATTTGCTATAAGCTTATGGTCCTCTACCAAGTTTGTTCAAATAGTGAACCTGGGGTCAAATTTGGCCCCGCCCTGGGGGTCACAGTTTTACATAGACTTAAATAGGAAAAACATTGAAGTCTTCTTCTCTGGAACTACAAGAGCCAGAGGTTTAATATTTTGCATTTACTATACTATTAAGGTCCTTAAACACGTTTGTTCAACGTTTGCCCCGCCAAAGGGGTCACATGTTTTACATAGACTTGTATAAGGAAAAACTTAAAAAATCTTCTTCTCTGAAACCACAAGGCACACAGCTCTCATATATTACATGTAGCCCTGGGTCACATTTGGCCCTGTCCTAGATGTTACACTCAAGCACCTTCATTTTATATTTGATCTTTACCCAACTCTGTCAGTGTCTTTATATCAATGTTGTTATCACAACAGAGGTCACATTTTTTGAACAATCCTAACTAAACTTGCACAGATTGTATATGACCATAACATTTCGAAGAAGTTTGATAATGTGCCAGTCATCAGGTGATCGATTTAGGGCCATCTTGGCCCTCTTGTTTAACTTGTCCGAGCTTTCATTGATATTAACAATCTGTTGGTAAAGATCGGATGAAAAATGAAGACTCTATCATCTTAACGAGGTAAAAGTTGACGGACGACGGACAACTCCCCATCCCATAAACTCTACTGCCTGGCCTTTGGCCAGTGGAGCTAAAAATCATGCAATCTTTAATCTTAACTATAGGAACAGCTCAAAACCATTTGCTTAATAATGTTTTCGACATGCAGTACGCAGTACTTTGATTTCCCCTCTTTGGCTAAAAAAAAATTCCCTTAATTTTTTTTTTTTAAAAGATAAATGTTTTTTCCGTTTATTTTTTGCTTAACATTATTTCCCCCTCTAACTTTCTAACATTATTATGTTTGGGATACATTTATAGAAGACAGTTTATCTAAAATGTACCTCTTTTGCATATTTGCTCACCCAAATCTTCAATTTCTGCCTAATACAATGTTCCCCATATATCTCGAAAAGCATTATTTTTTCCCCTTTAACTTGAAAATCACGCTTTTGTCGTGTTTCAGTTAAATGATTTTTGGCTGGATTTCAACGAAACTTGGCAGGGTTATGGCCTGTTAAATGTTTTAATTCACAAACTCTGTCCAGATTAGTCTCATGAACTCCTTGCCGGATTTCAGCGAATCTTGGCAGGGATGATCAATACCAAGCCTAGTTGCATATATCATCGCCATGTTTTGGATGCATGCTTTTTGAAAGAGTTATGGCCCCTTATATTTAAACTTTATCTTTAGCCAGTAGAGCGTCCACAGACCCTCTTGGCCTCTTATTTATGATTGTTATAGGCAAATTGATTCTTGTTATATGTTATAGATCTCTCAAGCCGAGGCATCCTTATCCACTGAGCAAGAGGCCGCTGAATCCTCACCAGAAGTTCATGAGTAAGGGTTGTAGGAAGTGGCAAGTTATTGTTTGAGATAGTTGGTTAAAATAAACAATTTTAGTTGTCGCCATGAATTAAACCATCCAAAACGGGTGCGCGTTCCTGGTGTTATTTATCAGCTGCGCATTTCCGGTGTTATTTAGCACCTATCTGCAATGCTTGTTTCAAATACAAACATTACAAGCGTCGCAACAATCTCGACAATTCGAATGAGATGTTTTGCTAGGCGAAGGGGTCGATACCCTGTTTATGAAGGAAAAAATGCCCTGGGTTCAGAAGCGAAAAGGTCATGTGAAATGCAGCTAGTTCAGTTTGTTCACAACTTCACCTTTAACCTTGATGGTAACACAAATTGCAAACATAAAAAAACTGACCTCATTATTACTTTGCAAAGGCTTTTGACAAAGTCCTCCATAACTATCATACTAGACTACTACGGAATATGGTGATCCACCAAACAATAGATTGTGGCATGGTTGACCGGAAGTACTCGGCCGGTTATACTGGACGGTGTATCTTCTGAATGCTGATGTACTGTCAGGTGTCCCTCAGGGCTTAGTCCACTTTTGACTGTTCATAAATTACCTCCCCGACGATATAGTCATCTTCCAATTATTTGCTGACAGCTGTTTACAGACTAATTCCCTGTCCGAAAAATTGCCGAGTCCTGCAAGAAGATGTCAAATTATGTCTTTGGGAGCAGGATTGACCTAAGTTCAGTGTATCCAAATGCAATTCCATGAGAGTAACCAGGCCCTAGGTGGACAGGCAAATAATGCACGACTACACTATCCATGGCCAAGTATTGAAGAGTGTTACTTCTGCAAAATACCAATTCTGATAATCTAGACTGGGGCCCTCATATACAAAACAAACAAGGCAACTAAAGCCCTCCGTTTTCTAAGCCAATTTGGCTCCAGCTTCAAAAGAAAAATGTGGTTGCCTAAAATACTCTGGTCCGGCCTCAGTTATAATATCCATCACCTATATAGAATCTCTACCACCGAAATGATATTTATAGGCTGGAAAAAGTCCAAAGAACTGCAGCTAGATTAGATGGTCATGATGACGATGGGGCGATTCAAGTAATGTTTGAGAAATGCTTACTGAAGTGGAAAGGTCAACGTTAGAAACTCGTCAAACCCAAACTAGTTTAACCCTCTTTTATAAAATTCGTACAGTTCTAGTCTTTCATAAATAAGGAACAGTATGTTGTCCCATCTAACTCTTTGCGTCACCAGGTCATCCCACCTAATAGAATACGTTAAGTCCAAATATCAACACTGATGATTATAAATTCTCCTTCTTCCATAGTGGAATAGTTCCGATTACAGAACATAAAAATTCTGCTCGTCTGCTCGCCATGACGAGTGCTCGGTAATGCAGGAGGAGTAGAACGATGGACGAGTAATTCAGAAACAAAGTTTCCTGCTCTGCAGAAATATGCAAAAGTTGGTTTTTAGTCAAAATGGTTGCTGATTAATACATAATGTGTTTTAAATGCTTGATAAATACTTCAGGATTGTCATGCTTGAAAGTCTTTATGTTATAAATTTTAGGTCTGCATGGAAACGCAAATGGTAGAAAGAAGAAAAATGCATTGACGCAATTTCATGCTTCAGAACCATGCCGCTACAAACATTTCCACTTCTTCGAGACAACACTCGCCTCATTAAGTTCAAGGAGACATTGTACAAAGTGAAAGTTCACTATGAGGTTGACACCTTCAAGGGCAAGACAGTGAACTTCACAGAAACGGAGGCCCATGATGAAATCGAACAAGTATTTAGAGCAGTGCTTTACATGAGTGAACGAAATCACGAGTTGAAACCGATTCTGTCTCTAAATTTTATTATCATTCCCAGAAAAACACCGTGGTCATTCCCACAGAAGTACAGTAATTATGTTTTCCAGCAAGATGGCAAGTCGTTGAGAAGTTTCCCTTTTCTTTTTGAATTTATTGTTGTAAGTAAAAGAAATGACATTCAGCAAAACAGGTCAGAAACAAAAGAAACCATAAGCCGGAAAAGTGTTACAGAATCCAGTAAATCAAAAGTAGTGGATGTTACAGATAGTACAAAAAAGGATGAGGTTTATCAGAAGAATGTGCCTGCCACATCGGATAACGAAATAAAGAAAACTAGTCAAACAAAGAAACTGATCACAGTTGAGAATGTTGATAGTTCTGATAAAGATCAAGCTCCACGATTTGGACGAACAAAAGACGGACGTTTATATAGGCTTGTTGATGTTAATGCTATTGTTCAACAAAGTAATCAGTTGAATAATAATAACACTACTGTGAGAACTACTTTTGATCAAACCATGACTGTAGGTCGAAGTGATACATTAAAACAATTTAAAGATGGTCCAGTTCATATGGCTCAGACTGAGAAAAGAGAATCCAAACTGTCAAAGTTGACTGTTCACAATAAAGCTAGAAGGAGAAGAAATATAAACAAGATCATAGATAGAAAATTAAAACAATCCTCATCACCGCACACATTGAGGAAAGGAACTGATCGTCTTAAATACATAGACACTGAAACCGAAGCTGGAGAAGATTCTGAAGTTGAGCATATTAGAGAAACAAGAGCACTTCGGTCACATAGACAGTCAGAAAAGAGAAAAACCCAAACTGAGTTGATAGATGTTAATGATTTCTCCAGAGTTAATCATAGAAGAAACAACAAGAAACACAGTAGAGAGGATTCTGCTGATTATAGTTCACAGAAGGATTCAGAAATTGATGATAACAAAGACACAAGGAAAGCTAGATCAAGAAAAAAATCTGAAAGAAGTTATACTCAAACTGAGTTGATAAATGTTAATGATTTCTCTAGAGTGAGTCGTAGAAAAAACAGAAACACAGTAGAGAGGATTCTGCTGATTCTAGTTCACAGAAGGATTCAAAAGTTGATGATAACAAAGACACACTGACAACTAGATCAAGAAGGAAATCTGAAAGATCAGGTCACCTAGTTAAAGATAAGAACAATAATCTCAATCGATCCTCAAAGGCAAATATTATTAATACAAGAGACAAGAAAGAAAACAGGGACGACTCTGTTGAAATTAGCTTTCATGATGAATCGGATATTGAAACAAAGAAAAGTACCAGGAAAAGAAAAAGTAGAAGACCTGAAAATAGAAACAAGATGTCAGATTCTCAAACTGATAAAGAGATTGGAGCTGGTACAAGGCATACCAGGAATAGTAATAATAACAATAATGCTGAATCTGAATCTGAGTCACAAGATTCTGGCCAAGAATCAGAGCCTGTAGCCAAGAAACAGAAACTTAGGAGATCAACTAGAGCTTCAGCGCAGGGAGCCAGTAACGATTCACAGTCAACAGGGATGGAAAGTGAGGAAGAGAGACAGCAGCCAAGACAAAGAACAGGTATGAAACTGTAATAGTAATCCTATTGATCTAACATTTTGTCAAGATGTGAGATATGGTATAGCCAGGAAGTGCAGAGATTGAAAATTAACAAAGCCTTCTTTCGAAAAATTATTTGTCTTGAGAGTTTTAAGATAACCAGCCCAGGGGTCGAATTTCACTCTTACGGACTCGCAAAATGCGAGTTGATTTTTCAGATTGCTACTGACAATTTCAAGCACTTGCTTTTTTCTGCGAGTAGAAATAAATATAACACACTTGATTGAATATCACCCACGACAGACTGACAGAACCAACAAATGGTCCGACGACATAATATGTAGTCAAACCTCTCTCCAATTCCACGATTATTTGCGTAACTTCATTGTCAAACGAAAATAAGTAAATGCAGTCTGTATCAGATTGACGCTTATCCAGTAAACAAGACTAGTGCAAGCGTCTATACGGTCAGATAACTCGGGACTTTACACAATCAATAATCATGGCAGATTCGTCTGCTCGCAAAATCACTTCGTTTTTCAAAAGACAAAATGACGAGATGGAGTCGATCTAACGCAGAGAAAAGTGAGGTTCACAATTCATCGTTTCATCAACACAATAATCAATAATAAATTATAACAAACAAATGAAACAGTGCAGTAAACAGTACTGTAGTATATAGTCAGTTATCACATAATAAACGACATACCGGTACATATACTAAAACACTATTTTGAAACAGAATTTACATCCCGTTATTAATTAATAAAAATTCTAGTGAGAAGCGATTTTAGCTAGTAGATTTTTTAGTCACTGGATATTTTTAGCTAGTGGCTAATTTTGTGAAATTCGACCCCTGCAGCCCTAGTCTATTTTAAACTCTTAATTTAGGCAAAAAGGAAGATGTAACTGTTACCAACTGTAACTATGTATTTGTTTTTATATGCCCCTAGGGACGTATCATGTCGTGGCATTGTCTGTCTGTCCGTTAACTTACCTGACAACTGATTGTGGCTAATAACTTTAAAAAAACAAGATCTACAATAATAAAACTGTGTACACATCTTCAGCATGATCCAATGAATACATCTGATAAAGGCCCAGAACTCCCTGGTTCAATCAGGCTGTGCTTGTTTTTTAAATTGCTTTGAACTGGTTACGGGTCGTCTGTGGCCTAGTGGCCTAGTCTGACTTGATATCACGTGCCCCCTCGCCATTGAGGAAGCTATCCAGCTGGCTTGCGGAACGTGTTGTTGGTTCTACCCAGGTGCCAGCAAGTTAACGAAAATCGCCTGCAGGGGCACCAGGGTCCTCCACCAGTGGTAACTGGAAAATCGCCATATGATCTTAGATGTTGGTGCGACTAAAAAATCCAATTAAATTCAGTTGAACCAGTTAATATCTGTCTGGTAAATAACAAAATATGTATTGATTATATTGATTATATGTCCTATCGGGGTAGGAAAATGTGTTTCTGAGTTACTCATCCTACATGTCCTACTTAATATTTGAATGGTAAAATTGATAAATTGTTATTTTGAATTTATTTGAATTTCTACTTTTTATGGAATTTCTTAGCACTGTATATACATTTAGCTCTTTTCTTACCATTTTCCATATCACACGTTTATTATTTAAAAAGTCTTTAAGTTCTGGAAATTGCAAATTAACTTTAACTGATGGTAGGGCGGTCCTTTTCAGGCAGGAACCAGGCGATTTATCTGCTTTGATTGGGGCAATTTGAGGCATCGCTTTGGCACAAGCAGATTGGCAAATCATTGTCTTAAAAAGGAAACAGGTATGCTGGTATGCATAATTTCAGATGGTGAAAAACAAGTTGATATAATTATATTGGTACTGGTAGCATGTACATGCATTTATTTCTCAGAATGTAGATAAAGAGAAAATCTCTAGTGCTGTTGTATGTATGGAAATCCAACTTTTTTCACTTGCACACAGTTTTACATTTCTGATTGTTTTTTGGTTCAGCTACAGTCCAGGGTGAATCTAGTCAGGAGAGTGGGAACAGTAGGACAAGGCACCACAAGTTATACGTGACCAGGCAGAGTCCACGCATCGGCCTGGCCTCAGGTAAGACAGTACAAGTTGTATGTGACCAGGCAAGAGTCCACCCATCGTGACATTCGTCCCGGCTTCAGATAAGACAGTAAAGTTGTATGTGAACAGGCAGAGTCCACCCATCGTCCTTGATTCAGGTAAGGCAGTACAAGTTGTATGTGACCAAGCCGAGTCCATGTATCGTCTTGGTTTCAGGTAAGACAGTACAAGTTGTATGTGACCAGGCCGAGTCCGTGCATCGTCCTGGTTTCAGGTAGGACAGTACAAGTTGTATGTGACCAAGCCGAGTCCATGCATCGTCCTTGCTTCAGGTAAGGCAGTACAAGTTGTACGTGACCAGGCAGAGTCCATGCATCGTCCTTGCTTCAGGTAAGGCAGTACAAGTTGTACGTGACCAGGCAGAGTCCATACATCGTCCTGGTTTCAGGTAAGACTGTACAAGTTGTATGTGACCAGGCAGAGTCCATGCATCATCCTGGTTTCAGGTAAGACTGTACAAGTTGTATGTGACCAGGCAGAGTCCATGCATCGTCCTGGTTTCAGGTAAGACAGTACAAGTTATATGTGACCAGGCTGAGTCCGTGCATCGTCCTGGCCTCAGGTAAGACAGTACAAGTTGTATGACCAGGCAGAGTTCATGCATCGTCCTGGCCTCAGGTAAGACATACCAGTAATATGTGACCAGGAAGAGTCCGCACATCGTCCTGGTTTCAGGTAAGACAGTAGAAGTTGTACGTGACCAGGCAGAGCCCACACATCGTCCTGGCCTCAGGTAAGACAGTACAAGTTACATGTGACCAGGCAGAGTCCATGCATCGTCCTGGTTTCAGGTAAGACAGTACAAGTTATATGACCAGGCAGAGTTCATGCATCGTCCTGGCCTCAGGTAAAACAACACCAGGCAGAGTCCACACATCGTCCTGGCCTCAGGTAAAACAACACCAGGCAGAGTCCACACATAGTCCTGGCCTCAGGTAAGACAGTACAAGTTGTACATGACCAGGCAGAGTCCAAACATTGTCCCGGCTTCATGTAAGACAGTACAAGTTGTACGTGACCAGGCAGAGTCCAGGCATCGTCCTGGCCTCAGGTAAGATAACACCAGGCAGTTTTCACACATTGACCTGGCTTCAGGGAAGACAGTACAAGTTGTATGTGACCAGGCAGAGTCCATGCATCGTCCTGGCCTCAGGTAGGACAGCACGTGTTGAGTGTGACCAGGCAGAGTGCACACATTGTCCTGGCCTCAGGTAGGACAGCACGTGTTGAGTGTGACCAGGCAGAGTGCACACATTGTCCTGGCTTCAAGTAAGACAGTACAAGTTGTATGTGACCAGGCAGAGTCTGCACATCGTCCTGGCCTCAGGTAGGACAGCACGTGTCGAGTGTGACCAGGCAGAGTCCTCACATTGTCCTGGCTTCAAGTAAGACAGTACAAGTTGTATGTGACCAGGCAGAGTCTGCACATCGTCCTGGCCTCAGGTAGGACAGCATGTGTTGAGTGTGACCAGGCAGAGTGCACACATTGTCCTGGCTTCAAGTAAGACAGTACAAGTTGTATGTGACCAGGCAGAGTCTGCACATCGTCCTGGCCTCAGGTATGACAGCACGTGTTGAGTGTGACCAGGCAGAGTCCTCACATTGTTCTGAATTCAAGTAAGACAACACCAGACAGTCTATACATCGTCCTGGCCTCCGGTAAGACAGCACCAGACAGTGCACTCATTGTCTTGGCTTTAGGTAAGAAACCACCAGAGTCCACACATCCTCCTGGTTTCAGCTTTGTATTGGCTTCATATTATTTGGGAGTTTCTTGGTTAAATGTATTTCAGCTTTTGAAGAAAAAATGGTAGATTGCTAAAATGCTTATTAAAACATCTCTATTGATGTTAAAACTGTCTTAAGAACTGATGGGTTTAAGTTCTAAGGAAGCTGTGGGCTACTGAACAAAATTATTCATAAACATTCATTCTCAGCCCTGATGCATTTGCCTTAATTCTTATAAATTATTTACGAGCCTGTGCATCTTTGGATGTTGATTTTTGTTTACCAGGCAGAGTCCATGCATCGTCCTGGTTTCAGGTAAGACAGTACAAGTTATATGTGACCAGGCCGAGTCCGTGCATCGTCCTGGCCTCAGGTAAGACAGTACAAGTTGTATGACCAGGCAGAGTTCATGCATCGTCCTGGCCTCAGGTAAGACATACCAGTAATATGTGACCAGGAAGAGTCCGCACATCGTCCTGGTTTCAGGTAAGACAGTAGAAGTTGTACGTGACCAGGCAGAGCCCACACATCGTCCTGGCCTCAGGTAAGACAGTACAAGTTACATGTGACCAGGCAGAGTCCATGCATCGTCCTGGTTTCAGGTAAGACAGTACAAGTTATATGACCAGTCAGAGTTCATGCATCGTCCTGGCCTCAGGTAAAACAACACCAGGCAGAGTCCACACATCGTCCTGGCCTCAGGTAAAACAACACCAGGCAGAGTCCACACATCGTCCTGGCCTCAGGTAAGACAGTACAAGTTGTACATGACCAGGCAGAGTCCAAACATTGTCCCGGCTTCATGTAAGACAGTACAAGTTGTACGTGACCAGGCAGAGTCCAGGCATCGTCCTGGCCTCAGGTAAGATAACACCAGGCAGTTTTCATACATTGACCTGGCTTCAGGGAAGACAGTACAAGTTGTATGTGACCAGGCAGAGTCCATGCATCGTCCTGGCCTCAGGTAGGACAGCACGTGTTGAGTGTGACCAGGCAGAGTGCACACATTGTCCTGGCCTCAGGTAGGACAGCACGTGTTGAGTGTGACCAGGCAGAGTGCACACATTGTCCTGGCTTCAAGTAAGACAGTACAAGTTGTATGTGACCAGGCAGAGTCTGCACATCGTCCTGGCCTCAGGTAGGACAGCACGTGTCGAGTGTGACCAGGCAGAGTCCTCACATTGTTCTGAATTCAAGTAAGACAACACCAGACAGTCTATACATCGTCCTGGCCTCGGGTAAGACAGCACCAGACAGTGCACTCATTGTCTTGGCTTTAGGTAAGAAACCACCAGAGTCAACACATCCTCCTGGTTTCAGCTTTGTATTGGCTTCATATTATTTGGGAGTTTCTTGGTTAAATGTATTTCAGCTTTTGAAGAAAAAATGGTAGATTGCTAAAATGCTTATTAAAACATCTCTATTGATGTTAAAACTGTCTTAAGAACTGATGGGTTTAAGTTCTAAGGAAGCTGTGGGCTACTGAACAAAATTATTCATAAACATTCATTCTCAGCCCTGATGCATTTGCCTTAATTCTTATAAATTATTTACGAGCCTGTGCATCTTTGGATGTTGATTTTTGTTTTACCAGGCAGAGTCCATGCATCGTCCTGGTTTCAGGTAAGACAGTACAAGTTATATGTGACCAGGCCGAGTCCGTGCATCGTCCTGGCCTCAGGTAAGACAGTACAAGTTGTATGACCAGGCAGAGTTCATGCATCGTCCTGGCCTCAGGTAAGACATACCAGTAATATGTGACCAGGAAGAGTCCGCACATCGTCCTGGTTTCAGGTAAGACAGTAGAAGTTGTACGTGACCAGGCAGAGCCCACACATCGTCCTGGCCTCAGGTAAGACAGTACAAGTTACATGTGACCAGGCAGAGTCCATGCATCGTCCTGGTTTCAGGTAAGACAGTACAAGTTATATGACCAGTCAGAGTTCATGCATCGTCCTGGCCTCAGGTAAAACAACACCAGGCAGAGTCCACACATCGTCCTGGCCTCAGGTAAAACAACACCAGGCAGAGTCCACACATCGTCCTGGCCTCAGGTAAGACAGTACAAGTTGTACATGACCAGGCAGAGTCCAAACATTGTCCCGGCTTCATGTAAGACAGTACAAGTTGTACGTGACCAGGCAGAGTCCAGGCATCGTCCTGGCCTCAGGTAAGATAACACCAGGCAGTTTTCACACATTGACCTGGCTTCAGGGAAGACAGTACAAGTTGTATGTGACCAGGCAGAGTCCATGCATCGTCCTGGCCTCAGGTAGGACAGCACGTGTTGAGTGTGACCAGGCAGAGTGCACACATTGTCCTGGCC
Organism: Cyrtodaria siliqua; assembly: GCA_037043455.1. Lineage (NCBI taxonomy): Eukaryota > Metazoa > Mollusca > Bivalvia > Adapedonta > Hiatellidae > Cyrtodaria > Cyrtodaria siliqua. The sequence continues at coordinate 91,012 of JAWPHD010010508.1, forward strand.
TCAGGTAGGACAGCACGTGTTGAGTGTGACCAGGCAGAGTGCACACATTGTCCTGGCTTCAAGTAAGACAGTACAAGTTGTATGTGACCAGGCAGAGTCTGCACATCGTCCTGGCCTCAGGTATGACAGCACGTGTCGAGTGTGACCAGGCAGAGTCCTCACATTGTTCTGAATTCAAGTAAGACAACACCAGACAGTCTATACATCGTCCTGGCCTCCGGTAAGACAGCACCAGACAGTGCACTCATTGTCTTGGCTTTAGGTAAGAAACCACCAGAGTCCACACATCCTCCTGGTTTCAGCTTTGTATTGGCTTCATATTATTTGGGAGTTTCTTGGTTAAATGTATTTCAGCTTTTGAAGAAAAAATGGTAGATTGCTAAAATGCTTATTAAAACATCTCTATTGATGTTAAAACTGTCTTAAGAACTGATGGGTTTAAGTTCTAAGGAAGCTGTGGGCTACTGAACAAAATTATTCATAAACATTCATTCTCAGCCCTGATGCATTTGCCTTAATTCTTATAAATTATTTACGAGCCTGTGCATCTTTGGATGTTGATTTTTGTTTTATTAGCTCACCTGAGCTATTGTGACTTGGAAGTTCATAGGTCAAAAACACATAGGTCAAAAACAGGTACGCATTTTCGTGTCCGAACCGTAACGTCAAGGTCACACTTGCAGTTCATACATAAAGGTCAAAAACAGGTATGCAATTTTGTGTTCGGACCGTAACGTCACAACCCCAGCAAGGATTTTAAAATAACTTGGCACAAGTGATCACCATAACAAGACGATGTGTCGTGCGCAACACCCAGGTCTTCAAGGTTAAGGTCACACTTGGAGGTCAAAAGTCAAATCGTGTCCGGTCAATAACTTTTGCATGCCTAGAGGGATTTTCAAATACCTTGGCACAAGTGCTCACCACAACCAAACGACGTGTCTTGCACAAAGTCCAGGTCCATGGATCCAAGGTCATACATTTGGGGACATTTATCACTTACAGTGATATTTCTTGTTTTCCTATTATTATTTTTTAAATAACTTTATTATTATTTTTTTTTGTTTAATGTTTTTCTAGTTAACTTTTTTTTTCATTTTTATTTTTTTCATTATTTTTTATAAATAACAAAGATATATGTTTGTTATTATTTTTTTGCACCCTCTATTTGGATTTGACGAAACAGGAAGCATTGGTATGATGTCCAGTTGTGCATATTGCATTTTTTTCCCGGTTCGATGATTTTTAATGGAGTTGCGGCCCCTTGACATTTTTATTTTTACCTTTAAATTTCTTGTTGGCGCTACACCTCCTTAACATCTTGTTGGATTTTGACGAAACTTGGCAGGAAACATCGGTAAAATGTCTAGTTGTGCAAATCGCTGTATATCAACGAAATCTTGGACAAGTTCGAAAACCAGCTAGATCTAGACAGGCAGTACATAGTTATCATCTGTTTTTAAATAGTCTGTATTGCAAACTAAATATTACTAATGACTAACTGTCGTAGAGTAGAGATGCTACTCCCTTGACATCTTCTAGAAGAGTGCCTAAGTTAATGTGTTAGAACAGAACGGCGGGAAGGAAAGATGTATTAATAGAAACAAAGTGACCACTCGCACACACAACTGGACACACACGTTCCTCACACCCGATCTATATATATATATATTTATTTGTGTTCACACACAGTAGAATCAATAATCCATAACAAAATACTACTGTGGTAAAAGGGGGATAACTCCTATAATATAACAAACAATTGAATTGAGTTTTAAGGCGCACCAACACATGAAAGGTTATATGATGCCTAACAGGCATGAACATGCCAGGCTCATCCTCCATGTACATCGAGATAAAATATGGAAAATGGGCCTAGAAACTTCTCACCCTGAACTGCAGAGCTGCTGCATATTCTATCGTGGAAACTCCATTTACTCCATTTACGCTGGAGCCAGTAGGGGTTATGAAGCTGGTTGACAGTTTTGATAAATGTGCCGTTATTTGGGAGGTTAGTTTCTTTAATAGTCTAATTATTCATGACAATGTTTTACACTTCCAGGGGTAAAATCTGCAGAGTTGTCCAACCCGCAGGTGTCCACTGTACGTCCAGTGAAGAGAGACAACTTGTACCATACTACACACACCCCTC